>VHIU01000477.1:0-92384 GCA_010577795.1 Isatis tinctoria
TCCGAAGCTTCACTTCCAAGGCCTTGATCTTCTTGTCCTTCTTCGGGACTCTCTCTCCGAAGCTTCCAAGGCAACTGGGTTGCATGAGCTAGGGGGTGGCGATCTGAATCAAAGAAAAGCAAAATCAGCAAAGACCAAACTGCGTCCAAACGAATCTAAGGGAAAAAAGAATTACCGCAGCGCTCCAAGCGTAGTAGTCCACAACCTTAACGGACTCAGCTGGATCGCCTCCCGCCGCCTTGCGGGCATCGAAGAGAAGACCATGATCGGACGCCTCGGCTGTCGAGGCACTTTCCCCTTCCTCAGACGGCCAGGGCTGTGGAAGCTCCCTTCCCCTTATCACAGCGACGGCACAAGCTGAACTCTGAGGAGCAGCAATCTGTCCTCGGGCGCGCCATGGAAATCAGGTCCGGCGGGGAGAAGAACAAAGCCGGACGCCGGGTCAAACTCGACTGCCTCTCCGGACGGTCCAGCCTCGCCGTACTTCTGCTTGCGATAGTTCCAAACACCCTCCATTCGGGGTACGTCGCCAGCGGGTCGATGAAGTCGGGACCTTTGAGAGGGGCACGTCCTTCTAAAATATCTCTTGCGTCAAGAAAGCGGCGCCCAAGGTCAGGACACTCCCAATCGATTTTCTTATCAACTTCTGTAACGATATCCTCAAACCCGGAAATCCTGGGAACAAAGGATCACGACCTAGAGAGGAGAAGAAGAAAAGCTGTGAGAAATGAAGTTATGAAGATGAAACAAATGAGCAAGGACTACTTATAGGAAAAAATTCACAAAAAGACAAAACGCTTACGTGGTAAACTCCACTCGGTCCTAACCGAGCCGCCGAAGTCTGAACCGACCGTGAGCGGGCTGCGTTTCACGTAGAAAAACTCGAGACGCGAAGCTTTGCAATGCTGTCGAAGCCCGGAGTAGAAATGCTTCACGTTCCTACGAACGTTGATTGAGCAGAAGAAAATCCGAATTGGAAACCTTCTCATCGAAAAAGAATTCCGAATCAGATCACCCTCCAACTTGATCCCACATTCGGCACAACGGACCACAAGTCCCATCAAAATCCTCATGGCGCCAGGGGTAAGTTGAGAGATCGCAACCCCATATAAATCGAGAAAATCAAAAATGGCTCCCGGGATCTGGAACCAGAGGAAGGCTTCATAGAACATCGACTCGTACATGGCAAAATAGCCATCTGGCGCCTTGTTCATCCTATCCCCATCCTTCGGGAGACGGAACTTAATCTTGTCCGGAATCCGGAAATCGTATCTAAGCTCGGCTACGAATCCCGATCGCTCAAAAGTAGGACCGTGCCTGAATGTCTCGGCTATCGATCTATAACTCGTAGACGGTCCAGGCTTCTTAAACCGCCAAGCAAAAATGTCTTCACCCCAATAGGCTTTAGCCTCTCCGGGAGAACGACACTCGGACTTCACGTCCGGATGCACGAAGATAGGCACCTCCGGTGATCCGATCTAACTTCTTCCCGGGATGTGGCCGAGTCGTCACCGCTCTCTGGCCAAACACGACGACGTTCGGAAGGGACCAAGGATCGGGATGGCCATGCACGCACCCGCCGTTGTCCTCAACCTGTTGGGGGGGAGTCCAGACCACGTGCTATGCTCGTCCTCGGCAAGACGCCGTCAGCTTCAACTCGAGAAGAGCCGGCGCCCTCTCTTAAGACACCTCCGGAGCTGAGCGCCCATCTTGAAACGGCTACTACGCCAGCCGCCCCTTGGGGAGCATTCTTAGAGCCAAAGCCCTCTCCGAACCAGTGCCCTACTCGTCGACCTCCGGCCGCCGGCTCGGGTCTGGCCTCATTCCCAGCCGCCATCTCGGGAATGCCTTCATTCCCAGCCGCCGTCTCGGGTAGACCATCATTCCCAGCCGCCGTTCCGGACTCCCATTGAGGAACATTAGCAAAACCAAGCGTTCCTTGAGCATTGCTAGGACCGGCCTCCCACTGCGGGACACCTTCGGGACCGTACGCTGCTTGCGGAATGGCATCTTCTCCAGCCGCCAGCAGATCTTTTACAAGTACTGCATCATCCTCCGCGGACATAAAATCGAAGTCAAACTGATTATTCATTATGGCATCAAGGTTAAGTCGAAAGAAGAACCTCCTTCACCAGCCATTGCTAAAGAAAAAAAATTATCGAAGAGAGAGACTTAGAAAATTTTGAGAAGAGAAGAGAAGTGTGAAAAAATGAAATGAAGCCACTCCTTTGATATAGCAAGCATGGCACGAAATCCCATGGAGAACTATACTCTGACAAGACACTAAAGCGAAGCGGACGGAGCGGATGAACGGAAAAACTCATAGCCTTCCCGTTTCAGTCAATCCCGATAAAACTCTCAGCTCGGAGCTCCTTGCTCCAAACCACGGAAGCAAAGAGCTGGGGGGCTAACTGTTGGGATCGAAATCCCCTCCTCGAAGATTGACGGAACGAAAAGACAAGGACAAGACCAAATGAAACCTATCCCGAACATGGAACGGACGAGCTAAGGCAAACTGCCCACGATCCGTTCAGGAAGCCAACCGGCGGCTGGGACATGGCCAGCCGCCGGGTCCTCTTTCACCAACGGCCGGCGGCTGGGACAAGTGCCAGCCGCCGGATCTCCCTTCGTCCGTGGCCGGCGGCTGGGATGAGGCCAGCCGCCGGATCTCCCTTCGTCCGTGGCCGGCGGCTGGGATGAAGCCAGCGTCAGATATCCTTCGTCCGTGGCCGGCGGCTGGGATGAGGCCAGCCGCCGGATCTCCTTCGTCCGTGGCCGGCGGCTGGGATGAAGCCAGCCGCCGGATCTCCCCTCGTCCGTGGCCGGCGGCTGGGATGAGGCCAGCCGCCGGATCTCCCCTCGTCCGTGGCCGGCGGCTGGCACTTGTCCCAGCCGCCGGGTCTTCATAAAATGTCCACGATCATTTCTCAAGTCGAGACTCCTCATCCGAACATCGTCCACTCGACCGACCGTCAAACGTAACTCAATGCCCGGACCGATCCGGAGATCATCCGTTTGCATGTTCTGACTCCAAAGACATCCATAAACGTTCCCCGAAAGACCGTGACGAACGTCCAGCCAGCCGTGGACCAGTCGCCGAGCATACAAGCCAAAGGAACCGGCGGCTGGCCATCAATACTGAAACCGGCGGCTGGAAGTTCAAATAAAAAACGGGCAGTTCAAATCTCGGAAGTCATAAAACGCTCGGAACACTGTTCACGCGGGAAAAACCGTTGAAAAACATTATTCATCCCGAGGCAAAGTAAACCGAAAAATCGAACTAAGCTTAAACCGAAATTCGGATTACTATTCATCGGGGCGAATTTGGAGGAGCCAGTGAAGACGGAGTTATTCGCCCTGTTAAAGAAGAATGCCGGGTCATTCGCATGGGCAGCAGAAGATATGCCCGGGATCGACATCGGCATCACAAGCCATGAACTCAACGTGGACCCGACGTTCAAACCGGTGAAGCAGAAAAGAAAAAAGCTCGGACCAGAGCGCGCCCAAGCGGTAAACGATGAAGTGGAGAGATTGCTCAAAGTCGGATCTATCACGGAAGTGAAATTTCCCGACTGGCTAGCAAATCTGGTGGTAGTGAAGAAGAAGAATGGAAAATGGCGAGTTTGCGTCAATTTCATGGATCTGAACAAAGCGTGCCCAAAAGACAGCTTCCCGCTTCCGCACATCGACCGATTAGTCGAAGCAACGGCAGGGAACAAGCTACTGTCGTTCATGGACGCTTTCTCCTGGTACAACCAGATCATGATGAACCCCGACGATCGAGACAAGACTGCGTTCATCACGGATCGTGGGACATACTGCTATAAGGTGATGCCGTTCGGGTTAAAGAATGCCGGCGCAACGTACCAAAGGCTCGTCAACAAAATGTTCGCCGAGCAACTCGGAAGAACGATGGAAGTCTATATCGACGATATGCTATTGAAGTCTTTGGAGGAAAAAGATCATGTGAAACACTTGCGGGAATGCTTTGAGCAACTTAACCGGCATAACATGAAGTTAAACCCGGCAAAGTGCAGATTCGGAGTAGCATCCGGCGAATTCCTCGGGTACCTGGTAACTCGTCGAGGGATAGAAGCAAACCCGAAGCAAACCCGAAGCAAATTAATGCCCTGATAGAAATGGCCTCACCAAAAACGAAAAGAGAAATCCAAAGATTAACCGGACGGGTCGCGGCACTAAACCGGTTTGTCTCGAGGTCGACGGACAAATGTTTGCCTTTCTACGACACACTCAGGGGAAACAAGAAATTTGAGTGGACCGAGAAATGCGAACAAGCGTTCCAAGAACTAAAGAAATACCTGGCAAGCCCGCCCGTACTTTCAAAGCCGGTCGAAGGAGAGCCCCTTTTTTGTATACGGCGGTATCATCAGGGAAGATCGCGACGAGCAAAAGCCGATCTTCTACGTAAGCCAGACTTTGACGGACGCGGAAACTTGATACCTGCTGATGGAGAAGGCTGCCTTGGCAGTAGTAATGTGCGCCCGGAAATTACAGCCTTATTTCCAATCGCACACGATCATTTTACTCACAGCTTTTCCACTCAGGAAAATCCTGCATAGTCCCAGTCAGTCAGGACGTTTGGCAAAATGGGCGGTGGAATTAAGCGAGTATGATATCGAGTACCGAAGCAGAACATGCACGAAATCGCAAGTAATTGCGGATTTCTTGATCGAACTCCCGACCGCAGGCATTAGTGAACCAACGTCAGATTCGGTGCGGATTCTCCACGCAGACGGATCTTCATCAAAGCAAGGTTCGGGAGTCGGGGTTCGTTTAACGTCACCTACTGGAGAAATCCTGGAACAGTCATTCAGGTTACTCTTCAACGCTTCCAACAACGAGGCGGAATATGAAGCCTTGATCACTGGGTTAAGACTCGCCCTCGGACTCAAAATCCGGAATCTGCAAGCGTTTTGCGATTCCCAACTGGTGGCGAACCAATTCAGCGGAGACTATGAAGCAAGGGATGATCGGATGGAAGCATACCTCAAAATTGTCCAAGACCTCGCAAAGAAATTCGAAAAGTTCGAGCTCACAAGAATCCCGCGGGGAGAAAACGCCCCAGCCGATGCATTGGCGGCCCTGGCATCAACATCGACCCCGGGAGAAAGGCGAGTCATTCCCGTCGAATTCATAGAGCAACCGAGCATTGATCCACCGCAGGTCGCCAACCTTATACAACTGGTCCGATGGAAGAATATGGCTGCGATCGCGGATGGATGGCCCCGATACTAGCGTACATCATGGACGGGGAAATCCCGGCAGACAAGTGGGCCGCACGAAAGCTAAGGGCCCAGGCGGCCCGCTTCGTCCTCCTTGACGGCAATGTCTTCAAATGGCGGATTTCCGGACCGTTAATGGTCTGCGTGGAAAAAGAAGAAGCAAGACGAATTATGGAAGAAGTATATAGCGGATCGTGCGGAAATCATTCCGGAGGGAGAGCCCTCGCAATCAAAATCAAACGGCATGGACACTATTGGCCAACCATGATAAAAGATTATGAGAAGTTCTCCCTCAGGTGCGAGAAATGCCAGAGGCACGCACCAGTGATCTATCGGCCCGCAGAATTACTCTCGTCAATCTCCACACCATACCCATTCATGAGATGGTCAATGGACATCGTGGGGCCAATGCATAACTCAAAGCAGAAAAGGTTCTTACTCGTCCTAACAGACTACTTCTCAAAGTGGGTCGAAGCGGACTCTTACGCCAGTATCAATGACGCTCAAGTGGAGCACCTCGTCTGGAAAAACATCATACACCGGCACGGAGTCCCTTACGAGATTGTCACCGACAATGGTTCTCAATTCATTTCCGCCCGCTTCGAAGGATTCTGCGAAAAGTGGAAAATACGCATAAGCAAATCATCGCCGCGTTACCCACAGGGTAACGGCCAGGCCGAAGCAGCCAACAAGACTATTGTTGACGGACTCAAGAAGCGCCTCGATGAGAAGAAGGGGCGATGGGCAGACGAGCTCGAAGGAGTCCTCTGATCGCACCGGACAACTCCAAGGTGGGCTACCGGAGAAACGCCGTTCGCGCATGTCTACGGTACCGAATGCGTTATACCGTCAGAAGTAGATTTTCCCGGCGTCAGACGAAGACTCTTGCCTGGACAGGATGGCCTTAACCATCTGATGATGTTAGACGAACTGGACGTGATAAACGAAAGACGGGATCAAGCGCTCGTCCGCGTTCAAAACTATCAACAAGCAGTGGCCAAGTACTACAAGTCAAACGTGCGAAGCCGCAAATTCAAGGAAGGAGACCTCGTCCTCCGAAAAGTTTTCCAGAACACCATGGAGCCGAATGCAGGGAAGCTATGCGCAAAATGGGAAGGACCGTACAAAGTAACAAAGGTGGTCCGCCCAGGAGCCTACGAGCTGGAAAACAAAGAAGGAAAGCCAGTTCCGAGGACATGGAACGCGATGCACCTAAAGAAGTATTACCACTAGGCGTTGTATAATAGAACTACGAAATGGCTTGATCCCTACATTCAGGGTACGTAGGCACCTCCCGACGAGTTCAGCTATTTGAATTTTATAATTTTTAGGGGGGGAGTGGGTCCGTATATACATACTCCCAAATTTTCGCAAACAAATCAAGAGGATGGACATTGGGACTTAGCATCTCACAACACATCCAAAACTTGAAAAAGTTTCCCGAAAACACCATTCCGACCAACATCGAGACTTAGCATCTCGAAACTTGATCCGGAAAGCGAATGGATCCAGAAAAGCCAGAGAAAATGAACATTGAGACTTGGCATGTCATAACGCATCTCCAACTCAAACAATAACGCCCATCATTAAGGCACAACAAATGTCATCACTTCAAAAACTGCCCCTTGGCGTACCTAAAAACCCGCCTCTTGGCAAGCATGCCACCGTCTGTTTCTGATCACAACGGGATGATTCTTTTAACCATGGTTCTTTCTACATCCCTGAGCGGATAAACACAGCGCACTATACAAATTTCCGGACTAACATCCGAAAGGCGTAACCTGACATTCCGCGATCCTGCAGGAAACGTTTGAGACAATGTTCTATTTAGTTCATTTCCACTAAACGCCCCGCATAGGTAGATAGTGCGAAGCGTAAGTTATGAAATGAACACGCTAAACCCTGTAAACGCCAACATGTGATGTAGATCTCAAGTCAACATCAACCAAGGAACATGAGGAACACACCCAGGACCTGACCAAGACCCTTGGAGAAGACCAGCTAAAGCGCATCAACGACCTATGTCCATTTATTCGAGAACACAGGCCGGGCCATAAAGAGTTAAGCTACGGTTCGACTTGTTCCAGAAACTTAACTCAACAAGGAAGCCCTGAGAGAAAGAATAAATCCAAAAGCTTTCCTCATGAAGAAGTTATGCTGCTCACAAGTCAACGGACTTGCGGGGGTTCCATGAGAGACCAACTCCCAAGTATGGAAGCCTTCCAATCAAATCCAGAAGAAGCGCTTAAAGACCTCAACATTATGGATTTAATGGGACTTCTAGAGGAAGAATTCATCAAGTCTTTCAAGCTTCACGAACCCATAAAAGCCTTGAAGACTTCAGCCTCAAAACCAGGCCATATGAGCACAAGCAAGATAAATTTTGTTTGTTGTGAATCTGTGCAACGAATCAAGAGTATCTCAGTGGTATTTGGAGCTACTAGAGACCAGAGATCAAGCCTCAGCCATGCCACAGGTAGTTTAGATAGTTTTATTATTCTTTTTGCAAACTTTCCTTTTCTTGTATTTTGAATGCCTTGTTGTTTTCTTTTACAAGTTTTGTAGTTTTGAGTCTTTTGTGTAGTTTTTCTTATTTGTGTCGACCTGAATTAGGTCTAGCTGATAGGACCACTTAATAAGGTCCCCTTGCAGCCTTGTAATCGGTAGACTTTGATTTTAATAAAATAGACGACTTCTTCTTGAGACCATAGCCGCCGGCTTCTCTTGAACCCTTGCTTTCTTCTTTGTGTGTGGAATCACCATTGAAGGAGTTTTATTGCTGTATCAGAGATCCTCTCATAATCTCTGTGGTGCTATCAATCCATCTCGTCCAGAAACTCTTGTGGAATCAAGTTATTCTGATCGTTTGGTGCTTGTGGAATCAAGTACCTGGTTCTTTTGCTGCTTGTGGAATCAACCAGCTGCCTTTCAATCTGAAATTGTGTGGAGTAAGACTTGGTGGACTCCAATCTTACATCATTTTGGTATCAGAACCAAAGGTTCCTACCTTTGGTTATTCTATCCTTTATCTCTTATTGTTGTTTGCGATTTCAGTTTTGTTTCATCTTGAGAAAACCATAAAAAAAAAAAAAAATTATTTGCTTGCTTTTGCTTTGTTTGTGTTTTGTTTTGCTTTATTTGTTTTCATTATCTCTTTGCTTGCATCATCAGATCGAAAACCCCATAAAAAAAAATCTGCGTTCTTTGATTTCTTTTTGCTTAAAAAAAAAAAAAGAGGTTAAAGTTGTGTGGAATCGAATTGCTCTTGTTGGTTATTGCTCTTTTGTTTATTGGGATTGCATTCGCTGAACTTGGACTTGGTGCATCGTCTTTTCTGTTGCATCACGATCGCCGCAAACCATAAGTGCATTAGTGTAGAATAATTTTGTAACACCCGTCTCCCGACACTTGGGAACGGCGTGCCACTAACGATAATATAATATAATATTTCAATTTCCTTAAATAAACCATGTCTAGATTTCCGCAAATCCATAAAAATACGTCTGTCGTCTCATAACCACAATACTGTAAATAACCGTAAATATCAGGTCTGAAATACAATACGAAAATACGAAAATACGAAATTACAAATTAAACCATTCTCATGCCTAGCCTCTCGGGTGAAAAACCTACGGTCAAACTCCCTCAGAAAATGCTCAAACGTGAGCACAACCTGACCTCGGCTACTCGCGACAACTCCCTCCCACCAGTGCAGAGCGTCGTCCCTTAGATACTGCGCAGCCAAGTCCAACTTAAATTCTTCTGGGCACCTTGTGAGCTCAAGGTTGCGAAGAAGTGACCTCCTCCAGTTGTCAGCGGCAGCAGCATCTGAACCTCCAATAAAGTGCTCCTGTCCCATTTCTCGCATCTGCTTCGTGATCACCCAATAAGTGGGTCCCTCTGCAGCTCTGAATGGTGGCGGTGGAAAACCTGCACCCTGAACGTTACCCACCAATGGTACCTGGCGAGCGGCAGCGGCTGCTTGCTCCGCCTGAGCAGCAAATTGGCGAGCAACCTCTTCAGCAGCTACCCGTGCAGCCTCCTGAGCAGCTACCCGAACAGTCTCCTGAGTAGCTACCCGAGCAGCCTCCTGGGCAGCAACCCGAACTGCATCCTGAGCCACATTCCTGGCTACCTCCTCAGCGATCTGCCTCACCGCATCCTGATTGCCATCCTGAATGACGGTCTGCGTGACCTCGACATTTCCTGCGACTCCGCTAGACTCTGTTGTGCGGCCACGACCTCTGCCTCTAGTAACTCGAGTACTCTTCCTTGGCGGCATCTGAACAAGGAAGAAAACTGGTTAGAATCTGTTGAATCTGTTGAAGGACGGAACTGAGATAAAAGAATAGTAGACTACTACCTGATAGGTGCAAATTTTTTTTTTTTTTTTTTTTTTTAAAAAAGAAAAATCCACCTCCCGGGTCGGAACCGGGATGGCAAACCGGCTCTGATACCAAAATGTAACACCCGTCTCCCGACACTTGGGAACGGCGTGCCACTAACGATAATATAATATAATATTTCAATTTCCTTAAATAAACCATGTCTAGATTTCCGCAAATCCATAAAAATACGTCTGCCGTCTCATAACCACAATACCGTAAATAACCGTAAATATCAGGTCTGAAATACAATACGAAAATACGAAAATACGAAATTACAAATTAAACCATAAAAACCAAAAAGTAGCACCCGGTCCGATAAAACGTCTACTATTCCTCAGTCTCACCTGAAAGGGAAAGAAGAGGGGTGAGTAACAGGGGAGTCACTCAGTGAGGTACGGGATGCTAAACACAGGAAAACGCAGTTCCGATCATAGCACTCCGAAAACGGTAAAAAGAAACTAGACATGAACAAACACGGTACCTAAAGCACCCACTGAACAATCAACAACCCTACGAACGGATCCAGTGACCGTCAACACCCTCCACTAGGAGGACAGTATGGGATAGTGCCCACTTCACCGCCGGGTTTGACGATTTATCGATCTTAAGGTCCCAGACAGCAGATCGACTAGGCTGCCTGTACCCCCTCTCACACAAGGCGTAGATAGTACAGAAGTCCGTCTCTGTACCCCCGCAATCTCTAAACTCTATCATGCTCGACTCTTCGTATAATATATATATTTATATATTTATATAAGTATTTTAATTATATCTATATCAAACAATTATCAGTTTAACATGCACAAACAATGGGTTGAATCATCTATATCCCTATCTCCAAATTACAAACAAAACTACCTAGACTCGATCAGAGAAACGGATCATATAAAGCTCTTAATTCCATCTTAGAAGTTCTAGGCGAAAGTACGGAATTCTATGAAAAGCCACCCTCACCTTAGCCAAGACGGATGATACTGCGGCTTTTGAACTCTGGATGCTCAAACGGATGCAAAAACTGAAATCACCACGGAAAACCGAGTGAGGACGACATTCGACTGACGAACAAGTTTAACGGGTCAACTGATCAAAGTCAACAGAAAAGTCAGCGGTCAACGGTCAAACCGGACCAAAACCAAACCGGACCTGACCGACCCGGTTACCCAAACCGGATCCAAACCAACTGAATTCTTAAACCGACTTGAATTAAACCAAACCAGGATTAGACCAACTTAACCAACTAAACCAAAATTGACTAAACCAACCATGATTAATTTATTACATTAAACCAGTTAATAAAACACACTAAGTCTAAGCTAACGTAACCGGCTCACACTAATTTAATTAACTAACCTAAACTAATTAATTAAACTAATCTAAACAACCGACGGTGAGATCGACGAGTTGATGCAGTGTTAGCGGCCGAACCTTGGGTCACGGGATTAACGACACGGTCGGCGACGAGCAAGGCGGTGGTGCTGTGATGACACCGGCAAGGAGGAGAATGTGGTGACGTCGAGATCGGAGCAACTCAAGAATGAGAGACGGTGGTGAAGAAATGGTTTGTGGAGCAAGCAAAACAAGGGTCGTGACTTGATCTCCTCACGTTGACTCACGGCGACTTGCGATGGATCCGGTACACGACTCCGGTGATGGTTAGGGGAAAAGAAGCGATGGCTGTGGCGGAGGAGGACGGTACGGTGAAGCTTCTACACACGGTGATGCGATGCAGAGGCAACGATGGTGGAGAAGATATGGCTTGCTCCACAAGCAACGAGTTTGAGATCGTGATCTTGGCTTGGATATCGACTACGACGGCACGTGAGGACTCCGATGATGACAACGAGATGCTCCGGTCGTGATCAGTCCAAGGGAGGTGGTGATGGTGATCGGAGGAGAAAACACATACGGCTCCTTCTTCTTATCTCCTTTCTCTCCTCTCTCTCTCTCTCTCTCTCTCTCTCTCTCTCTCTCTTTTTCTTTCTTTGGTCGCGAGATATGATAAAAAAAGAGGGAGATGATTATGCTCCAACTCACATACACGATTAATAATGATGGCATGCCTTTAATGGGCCAAGAGGAAATAAAAAAAAAAGGAATTGAGGCAAAGGTGGATCACGGTCATTACAAATTTAGGTTGCATTCGTTTGGCATATTTCATATTTAAAAAAAAAAAAAGAGTATTTGTGGATTCCATTGTTTTCATTCGTTTGTTGCATATTGTCTTTGCACTCTGCATTCATCTTGTGTTTATTGTCGTTTCTGTTCAATTTATTTCAAAAAAAAAAAAAAGTGGTGTTCGCGAATTGTTTAGATTGGTAGGTTGAGTGTGTCACATATCTAGTCTTGCCTTTATTTTTTTCGTGTCTTTTCCTTTTTGCTTTGTGTCGGTCTTGAACTTGTCCATATTAATTCTTGTTGCTGCATATTCTCGTCATTATTCTCTTGTCCTTGTTTCCACTAAACCAGAAAATTAAAAGAGTTAAATTTCCTTTTTGTCTTGCTGTTCTGTTCTTTTCCTGTTTTTTGCTTGTCGTGTTAGTTTGCCATTTTTCTTGTATTGATAAAACACAAAAAAAAAAAGGAAAAGAAGAAGAGTTCGTGCATTTGTGTTTCAAGTTTGTTTCTTCCAAATTCTGTGGTATCTTTGATTCTTTTGTTGTTTTTGTTGAGTGGAAGAACCTGCAAGTGATTAGGAAGAACAATGTCTGAAGAAGACACCTCAGATCAAGAAACTGATTATGATCTAAACATGAGCGAGGATACTTCTTACATGGAATATATTTGGTCTGAAGAAGATGATGACTAGGGGCATGAACCGGATAGGGAAGAGCGTTGAACAACCAGCCTTCTTGCTCCATATCCATCCTCGATCTTACATCATTTTGGTATCATTTTGGCACAAGAATCGGACAGCATCAGAGAAGAAGCCAGCCTTAGTTTCAGATCAAAATAAAAATCAAAAGGCTGTAGCAACTAAGACTGATCACGCTCAGGTAAGTGCCTCTAAATTTCATCAAGATTTTTGTCGACTTCTTGATAGAATAGAACTGCAGATCTAGTCAGAGAATGCAGAGAAAGGTCTAGGTACCAAAGGAGAATGTGAGTTACTTGGGGGCTCGAAAATTCTATTTAGTGGGGGCTCGAAAATTCTATTTATAAAGAACTAAAAGGCCGAAAATGCAAAAGAGAGATTTTTATTGATATTTTCCGAAGGTACAAGGGAAATTAGCAAAAGCTGAATAGTCTTAAATTGCTAAAACTCCTAATACTCGGACTTGGGATGCCTCTAACCCTTACATGAGGGTACATATATATACTGACAATCCTAAGAGGCTAAAACTTCAGATTTCCGATGTGGGACCTTGTCTTTCCTTCCCAGCCGCCGACCTAAGCTTTTTGGGCCCGATATCCGGCCCGAGAGTCTTCCGTGATCCATCCGCGCATACTGACCCAAATCCGGCCCGCCGATGAATAGTGAACCGTGAATAGTAAACCGATGAATAGTAATCCGAATCACGGTTTAGGCTCAATTCGATTTTTCGGTTAACTTTGTCACGAGATGAATAGTGTTTTCAACGGTTTTTCCCGCGTGAACAGTGTTCCGAGCGTTTTACGACTTCTGAGATTTGAACCGCCCGTTTTTGTTTGAACTTCCTGCAGCCGGTTTCGGTATTGATGGCCAGCCGCCGGTTCCTTTGGCCTGTGTGCTCGGCGACTGGTCCATGGACGGCTGAACGTTCGTCACGGTCTTTCGGGGAATGTTTATGGACGTTTTTGGAATCAGGACATGCAAACGGATAGGCGGCTGGCCCGTTTTGTAGGGTGAAAGGCGGCTGGCCCGTTTTGTAGGGTGAAAGGCGGCTGGCCCGTTTTGTAGGGTGAAAGGCGGCTGGCCAGTCTCTCTACGGAGGACGGGCGGCTGGCCCGTTTCGGAGCTGATTGATATTGCGTTGGAGTATTATCCCGGACACTCGAACTTTAGACCAGGTCATCCTTGCGAGTATTTCCTGGGTTTAATGCAGTCTTTTGTTGTCGCAGGGGACCAAGTTTGTTCAGATCCCTCTTTCGACTGAACGCTTTTAAGATCTCGCATCAGAGCCGGTTTGATACTGCGTTCTCGAGATGTCTTTGACCAGTGTTCCATGTCAGGCGTTTTACTGGGTTTAGAGAGTTTACTCTGTGTCCTACGTTTCGCACTATTTGCCTATGCGAAGCGCTAGTGAAAGTGAACTAATCAGAACATCGTCTCGAGCGCTTCCTGCAGGATCGCGGGATGCAGGTTATGCCCTTCAGATGTTAATCCGGAAATTTGTATAGCGCGCTAGTCTTATCCTCTGCGAGATGTTGAGAGAACCATGGTTTAAAAAGATAGTCTTGTTGTGGCCAGCAACAGACGGATTTGTTGGAGAGGACTTAAGTATTTGGGAGAAATATCTTTGATCGGTTGGTGGTCGTGGATAAGTTATGAGATGCTAAGTCTCGATATTTATCCGATTTTAAGTTTGAGTTAAAGATGTGTTATTAGATACTAAGTCTCAATGTTCATTTTCCTCGGGTTTTCCGGATCAAGTTTCGAGATGCTGAGTCTCGATGTCTGTCGGAATGGTGTTTTCGAAAACTTTTTCAAATTTTGGATGAGTTATGAATGGAATGGTATCCGATTTTTTTTTTTTTTTTTGTGGTAAGAAGACGGTTAAGTCTTGGTCATGGAATCGTCGGTTATAGCTTCGACGGTTTCTGAGGTCTTTTCCTCGGCAGTTTTCGTCTCTTCTTGGTTTGTTTCCGTGGGCGGAAAATCCGTTTTCCTCGAACTGTTCGGTTCTGCTTACTTTCTTTCCCGTTCAGGGACTTCGTCTTCGTTCTTCCTCTTCGGGTTCTCTCTCCGTGGGATGGTCGGATTCCGGAGCTTGTGTTCCGCCAGAAAACAGATCCGAGCCTCCTTCTGATTTCCCCAAACGGTCTTGATTCCGTTTGGTGTCGGGAACTTCAGGCAGAGGTGGTATGTTGATGGGATCGCTCGCATTGAATTGATCCAGGGAGTTCTCATTATCACGTTATAGATTGCGGGGTGGTTTGCCACCGCGAAGTTAACGATTTTCGTGATTCCACCGGCACGAACCGGGAGCTGGATTGTTCCGCCCGTCATTGTGACTTAGCCAGAGAATCCGGTGAGCGACCTCGGATTGGGCTTTATCATTGACGGATCGACTTTCATCCTTTGAAGTGTCTCCCGAAAAATGACGTCCACCGAACTTCCGGTGTCGATCAAGACCTGGGAGACGTCATGGTCGTTGATGTCCAGTTCTACCACCAATGGGTCGTCGTGAGGTTGGTCAAGGCCTTCAGTGTCTTTTTCGTGGAAGGCGATCCGGTCGTCGTTTTCGGTGATCGGCTCCCGCGGGTTCGACTCCTTGTCTCCTCTTCTTAAGAACGCCTTTATCGAGGCCACTGTGTCTCGACAATACTGAGATCCTCCGATGATCATGTGGATTCTCCTGCGATTGGCGGCGGAGTTGTCTCCGTTTGGTCTCCTTCCCCGTTTGGGGGTATCTTCGTCGGGCCTTTCGGGACGTTCCTGGTTAGGTCGTCCGTCCGGGGCGCCAACGGCTTCTTTGATATCTCCGAGACTCTCGAGGGTTACCCCGTTTCCAAGCTCCCCGGCTAATAGCTTTGCCGCGAGCCTTCTTCCGACAGTGCTGCAGTTTTCGGTTGAGTGGCCCTTTGTCTTGTGGAAGGTACAAAAGGCGTTCTCGTCGAATCCTGGTCGGGTCCAAGTATTCCACGGCCCTTTGTTTCGCTCATCATACGGTCTCTCCGTGTTTATTTGGTAGTTATGCCCTCCGCCTGGGTTGGGTTCCTCATCTCGGCTGGTTCGCTTACTTCTTCTCTCGTTTGGAAAGTTAGAAGGTTGCACCGTGCCTTTGGCGACCAATTTCGATGATTGGTGATTTCCGGCTGGGACCCTCATTTCTTCCTCGTAGATGACGAAGTTGGAAGCACGGTGGAGAGCATCTTGAATGGTTACCGGTGGGTTCACAGTAATCTCCTTTCGGAAGTTTGAAGTCTTCAGCAAGGACTTCTTCAGGGCGTTGATCGCGGCACTGTTGCTTAGGCTGTCAATCTTCGAGACAATCATCTTAAACCTTTCGATGAAATCTCGAAGACTTTCTTCGGGCTCCTGCGACAGCGAGTAGAGGTCCGCGTCGGATGTTGACTGTCTTATGAACAGTGAGTAATGCTTCAGAAAAGCTGCCGACAATCGGTCGAAACCGTCAATCGAGTCTCTTTCTAGCCTCGAGAACCACGACAGGGCTGATCCTTTCAGATGTTCCACGAAGAGGAGGCAGAATCCGGCGTCTCTTTCTTCGGGTTTGAATCTAGCCCATCCCATAGCGATGTGGAGGGCTGTCATGTGGGCCTTTGGATCGGTTGTCCCGTCGTAAAAAGGGATTCGGATTTTTCCCGGGTCAGAGAGTCTAACGCTTGTGATCCTTGAAGTGAACGGGATCTTTTGCGTTTCCTCTAAGACGCGGTCGATTTCCGGGGCCGCACTTGTCGCTTTATGGACTTGCGACCTTACCTCCTTCATCTGACTTATGGTGAGTTCCAAACGGGCACTGTGCTCGTCCAACTCGTCCCTTCGGCTAGCGGATCGGTTAGCTCGGGCCTGTCGTTCCGCCTTTTCATGCTATTCGATCCATCGGAGCTCTTCCTCATGCGCGTTTAGACCTCCAGCTTCGTCGTCGGTTTCGCTTTCCTCCCTGTCGTCTCCGTTTGCGGTGTCTCTCGGGTTTTCACTGTTGGTCACCGTGGAAGTTGGCCGTTCGGCGGTTCGCCTAACGGCTCTTTTCCGGTGCAGCGGAGGTGGTGCCGATGGTTCTTTCCTTGTTCTGATTGGGGTCTGCTCATCGGGATTCTGACGGCCCGGGGGATCCGCTCGCGGGGTGAAGATAAGGCGTCTTGCTTCGAAAGCCCGGGGGCCACGCGTCAGCTCCTGTGAAGCTGCTCTTTCCTGCGCGGCTGTTCTTTCTTGTCTGTTTTGCCGTTCTGTGATTTCGGCTACCATGTTCCTCAGCTCGGTGATCGTCACGATCTCTGGGGCGGCGTTGGCTGTGTCCGTGATGATCGGGTCCTCGATCGGCATTCCGAATCGGGTGAGCGCACTGGCGGAGGTCCCGGTTATCCCGATCGCTCTGTCGGCGGATGTCCCGGCGGCAGTTGCTCCGGTCCCGGCCGCCGATGTGCCGATGGCTGGAATTCTCGTTCCGGTCGTTCCCGTGGCGGCTGCGGCCGGTTGGTTGGTGATATCGTCGGTTCTTCTGGTCATCGTCTTCGTTTCGTATCCTTTTCGTTCTTAGGGTTAAGAATATTTCTCGTCCCCATAGACGGCGCCAAATTGTGAGAGCCGAAACTCACACTGTCAAAACTTATATTTAGTGGGGGCTCGAAAATTCTATTTATAAAGAACTAAAAGACCGAAAATGCAAAAGAGAGATTTTTATTGATATTTTCCGAAGGTACAAGGGAAATTAGCAAAAGCTGAATAGTCTTAAATTGCTAAAACTCCTAATACTCGGACTTGGGATGCCTCTAACCCTTACATAAGCGTACATATATATACTGACAATCCTAAGAGGCTAAGACTTCAGATTTCCGATGTGGGACCTTGTCTTTCCTTCCCAGCCGCCGACCTAAGCTTTTTGGGCCCGATATCTGGCCGGAGAGTCTTCCGTGATCCATCCGCGCATACTGATCCAAATCCGTTCCGAGAGTCTTCCGTGAATAGTAAACCAATGAATAGTAATCCGATGAATAGTAATCCGAATCTCGGTTTAGGCTCAATTCGATTTTTCGGTTAACTTTGTCACGAGATGAATAGTGTTTTTCAACGGTTTTTCCCGTGTGAACAGTGTTCCGAGCGTTTTACGACTTCTGAGATTTGAACCGCCCGTTTTTGTTTGAACTTCCTGCAGCCGGTTTCGGTATTGATGGCCAGCCGCCGGTTCCTTTGGCCCGTGTGCTCGGCGACTGGTCCATGGACGGCTGAACGTTCGTCACGGTCTTTCGGGGAATGTTTATGGACGTTTTTGGAATCAGGACATGCAAACGGATAGTCTTCGAGTCGGTTCGGGCTTAGAGTTATGTTTGACGGTAGGTCGACTGGACGATGTTCGGATAATGAGACTTGACTGAGAAATGATCGTGAGTATAAGATGAAGACCCGGCGGGTGTCCTTATCCCAGCCGCCGGTTGGTATATCATGAAGACCCGGCGGCTGGCCTTATCCCAGCCGCCGGTTGATGGATCAAGAGGACCCGGCAGCTGGCCTTATCCCAGCCGCCGGTTGATGGATCAAGAAGATCCGGCGGCTGCCGCCGGCCGTGGGTGAAGGAAGACCCGGCGGCTGGCCTCATCCTAGCCACTGATTGATGGATCGAGAGGACCCGGCGGCTGGCCTTATCCTAGCCGCCGGTTGATGGATCAAGAAGACCCGGTGGCTGGCCTCATCCCAGCCGCCGGCCGTGGGTGAAGGAAGACCCGGCGGTTGGCCTCATCCCAGCCGCCGGCCGTGGGTGAAAGAAGACCGGGCCGCTGGCCTTATTCCAGCCGCCGGTTATTGGCTTGGATGGATCGTGGGCAGTTTGCCTTAGCTCGTCCGTTCCATGTTCGGGATAAGTTCCATTTGATCTCGATCTTGACTTCTCGTTCCGTCAATCTTCGAGGAGGGGATTTCGACCCCAACAATGAACATTGACACCCAGCATCTCATAACCCATCCAAAACCGTTGACTAGTTTCTCCGGAAAGACGACAATGACAATAGGGACGATCCAACTCCCCGTGAAAGCAAAAGGAGTGGAAAAAGACACGAAGTTCTCGGTGATTGATTGCCCGCGAATCTGCAACGCAATCTTAGGAACACCATGGTTGAACTCAATGAAGGCCATCTCGTCAATTTACCACCTGTGCCAAAAATTCCCGACTCCAACCGGAGTGGAAATGATTTGGGGACGGCAGAAAGATTCTCGAGCTTGTTTCTAAACGGAACACAGGTTGCGAAAGCCGGTAACCGATTCCCACCACCAGGCAAAGTCCGAAAAAGGAAACGAAGAGCGGCAGCTCGCGAAACTCGAACAAATGTTACAAATTGAAGAATCCCGAAAGACGGAAAGAGATCCCCTGTGCGAGCCAGTGATTTCGGTCAACATAGACGAAACGAATCCGGAGCGATGTACGGAGATCGGGGCGAATTTGGAGGAGCCAGTGAAGACGGAGTTATTCGCCCTGTTAAAGGAGAACGCCGGGTCATTCGCATGGGCAGCAGAAGATATGCCCGGGATCGACATCGGCATCATAAGCCATTAACTCAACGTGGACCCGACGTTCAAACCGGTGAAGCAGAAAAGAAAAAAGCTCGGACCAGAGCGCGCCCAAGCGGTAAACGATGAAGTGGAGAGATTGCTCAAAGTCGGATCTATCACGGAAGTGAAATTTCACGACTGGCTAGCAAATCTGGTGGTAGTATAGAAGAAGAATGGAAAATGGCGAGTTTGCGTCGATTTCATGGATCTGAACAAAGCGTGCCCAAAAGACAGCTTCCCGCTTCCGCACATCGACCAATTAGTCGAAGCAACGGCAGGGAACATTCATCTTGTGTTTATTGTCGTTTCTGTTCAGCTTCCCGCTTCCGCAAATCTGCGTTCTTTGATTTCTTTTTGCTTAAAAAAAAAAAGAGGTTAAAGTTGTGTGGAATCGAATTGCTCTTGTTGGTTATTGCTCTTTTGTTTATTGGGATTGCATTCGCTGAACTTGGACTTGGTGCATCGTCTTTTCTGTTGCATCACGATCGCCGCAAACCATAAGTGCATTAGTGTAGAATAATTTAGGTTGCATTCGTTTGGCATATTTCATATTAAAAAAAAAAAAAAAGAGTATTTGTGGATTCCATTGTTTTCATTCGTTTGTTGCATATTGTCTTTGCACTCTGCATTCATCTTGTGTTTATTGTCGTTTCTGTTCAATTTATTTCAAAAAAAAAAGAAAGTGGTGTTCGCGAATTGTTTAGATTGCTAGGTTGAGTGTGTCACATATCTAGTCTTGCCTTTATTTTTTTCGTGTCTTTTCCTTTTTGCTTTGTGTCGGTCTTGAACTTGTCCATATTAATTCTTGTTGCTGCATATTCTCGTCATTATTCTCTTGTCCTTGTTTCCACTAAACCAGAAAATTAAAAGAGTTAAATTTCCTTTTTGTCTTGCTGTTCTGTTCTTTTCCTGTTTTTTGCTTGTCGTGTTAGTTTGCCATTTTTCTTGTATTGATAAAACACAAAAAAAAAAAGGAAAAGAAGAAGAGTTCGTGCATTTGTGTTTCAAGTTTGTTTCTTCCAAATTCTGTGGTATCTTTGATTCTTTTATTGTTTTTGTTGAGTGGAAGAACCTGCAAGTGATTAGGAAGAACAATGTCTGAAGAAGACACCTCAGATCAAGAAACTGATTATGATCTAAACATGAGCGAGGATACTTCTTACATGGAATATATTTGGTCTGAAGAAGATGATGACTATGGGCATGAACCGGATAGGGAAGAGCGTTGAACAACCAGCCTTCTTGCTCCATATCCACCCTCGATCTTACATCATTTTGGTATCATTTTGGCACAAGAATCGGACAGCATCAGAGAAGAAGCCAGCCTTAGTTTCAGATCAAAATAAAAATCAAAAGGCTGTAGCAACTAAGACTGATCACGCTCAGGTAAGTGCCTCTAAATTTCATCAAGATTTTTGTCGACTTCTTGATAGAATAGAACTGCAGATCAAGTCACAGAATGCAGAGAAAGGTCTAGGTACCAAAGGAGAATGTGAGTTATTTGGCTGTGGAGATCCGCAAGTAAACAAGAAGCAAGGAATTATGTCAGCCATTAAAACTGATAAGGTACAACCTGAATTATTTCCAATTAATTCTAATGCTTCAAAGACTGTTATGATGCATTTGCCTTTGCCCAAAAGTGCTCAGACAGATACAGGATCCAAGGATACACAACCGGCTACAATGCAGTCTAGTTCTTACCATGAAATGAAGAGCAAGCAGAGCGAGCTTGAGACGACTCCAGCTGAACCAAGTTCCACCAAGCTAGATTCGCTTGATAAGCAATTAACAGATAAGTCAATTAACACTTTGAAACTATCTAAGATGATCTGTTATAAATGTCAAAACATTGGACACATTGCTAGAGACTGTCCAACTAAAAGATCAATGCACCTAGAACTGAATAAAAAGGAGACAAACGAGTGTGATGAAATTGTTAAGGCAGATTTGAAAGTTTTAAATGCTAGTTTAATACACTTGTCTTTGCCAAAGGATGTTGAAACAGTTTCATGTGTGGAGAATGAACTAATGGAGCTCAAGGATTCACCAGCTCAATTCGCTGATCAGATCGTGCAGCTCAAAGAAGAAGAGCCAAAGGTGCACATTACCCAGAAAGAAACTACGCCAAATGCACCAGAGAAGACAACCGTGAATCCTGAACTATCTGAAGACAAAGCGGTTATACAAAAGGTTGAGAAACTGGTTGAGCAAACGCAAAGCATTGAGATTAAACATGAGCTCAAACCGGAGCTGAACAACAAGTTGGAACCGAAAACAGAGCACTGTAAGTTTTCTAAGCTTTCAGAAATATTTGAAATAATTTGCTATAGGTGCCACAACAAAGGCCATTATGCTATAACCTGTCCCTTAAGAAAAAAAAAATTACTAGAAGAGAGAACTGAATTGTCTCATACAAGTGATAGTTTAGTTAAATCTGATTTGTTAAATTCAAATTCTAGTATAATGCATTTGCCTTGGTCAAGAGGATTTGAGACAGGAACAGAGAAGGAGGATAAAGAATATAAGACCCAGATCCTTAGACAACTTGTGGAAGCTTGTAAAGTAAGCACCACTATCAACCGATTTCATTTTACTGTCTCAATATCAGTTATGATGCACTTGTTCTTGCCACTTGGTTTATACTCAGGTACAAATCTCGAGATAGAGTGCAAGGCAAGGGAGTTTGTAAAGAGAAGAATGGAACTGGCCTTACTTGAACAACCAAGGATACAAGAGCTTAAAGAGGTGCCAACTGCTGATGCACACCAATCCGTGGATGAGCAATGTCATAGTGGAGAAGGCAACTTCAAAGAGAAACCACCAGACCCAGCTAAGAACACTGAAATTGTTAAGAAAATAAGTCTTGTGTTTACTCCACCTGATTCTCATGATACCTCATTTGTTTTAAAAAGATTATTACACATAGGACAACATGAAGAAAAGAATTGTGTAAAACCGCAAGTAGGAGAAGACTTTTCTAAATTCAGTGCTGAGGAAGTTGATTCAATTAGTTTATGTTATCATAGAGAATCCATAATGCACTTGTTTTTTTCCAAGAGAGTTGATTTGGATGCAGGAACCAAAGAGGAAAATCGTACAGGAACCTCACATGAAGAGAACTTGTCATCTAGCCAAGTTCCGGTTGAAAGAAGAAGTGCGCCTATGATAACCAATACCCCAAAAGGAGAACGTGATGAACCAGGCCAGAGAAGAGGAGCTGTGCTATAATACCTACTCAAGGGAGAGCCACCAGACGTGCCAAACAACACCAGACCTCATATCTATCAAGGTAAGACCCTAAACTCTCAAATGAGGATGAAAGCTAACTTGCTTTCTATTGGTGCAGGTCATATAGTTTCGAGGTCGAAACCTTTTCAAGAGGTAGAGAATGATGTAGACCTCAAGTAAACATCAACCAAGGAGCATGAGGAACACACCCAGGAGCTGACCAAGACCCTTGGAGAAGACCAGCTAAAGCGCATCAACGACCTATGCCCGTTTATTCGAGCAAACAGGCCGGGCCATAAAGAGTTAAGCTACGATTCGACTTGTTCCAGAAACTAAACTCAACAAGGAAGCCCTGAGAGAAAGAATCAATCCAAAAGCATTCCGCATGAAGAAGTTATGCTGCTCACAAGTCAACGGACTTGCAGGGGTTCCATAAGAGACCAACTCCCAAGTATGGAAGCCTTCCAATCAAATTCAGAAGAAGCGCTTAAAGACCTCAACAATATGGATTTAATGGGACTTCTATAGGAAGAATTCATCAAGTCTTTCAAGCTTCACGAACCCATAATAGCCTTGAAGACTTCAGCCTCAAAACCAGGCCATATGAGCACAAGCAAGATAACTTTTGTTTGTTGTGAATCTGTGCAACGAATCAAGAGTATCTCAGTGGTATTTGGAGCTACTAGAGACCAGAGATCAAGCCTCAGCCACGCCACAGGTAGCTTAGATATTTTTATTATTCTTTTTGCAAACTTTCCTTTTCTTGTATTTTGAATGCCTTGTTGTTTTCTTTTACAAGTCTTGTAGTTTTGAGTCTTTTGTGTAGTTTTTCTTATTTGTGTCGACCTGAATTAGGTCTAGCTGATAGGACCACTTAATAAGGTCCCCTTGCAGCCTTGTAATCGGTAGACTTTGATTTTAATAAAATAGACAACTTCTTCTTGAGACCATAGCCGCCGGCTTCTCTTGAACCCTTGCTTTCTTCTTTGTGTGTGGAATCACCATTGAAGGAGTGTTATTGTGTATCAGAGATCCTCTCATAATCTCTGTGGTGCTATCAATCCATCTCGGCCAGAAACTCTTGTGGAATCAAGTTATTCTGATCGTTTGGTGCTTGTGGAATCAAGTACCTGGTTCTTTTGCTGCTTGTGGAATCAACCAGCTGCCTTTCAATCTGAAATTGTGTGGAGTAAGACTTGGTGGACTCCAATCTTACATCAAACGGCCTCAGGAAAAGCAAGTCCTAGCGAAGGACCCGCACGCCGAGTCTCGGAGGGAGAATTTTCGTCTCCAGGGTCGGCAAGGCAACCCGCCCGCTTTTGGCGCAACAAGTCGTTTTCAACGCTCAAATCACAGGCGACTCTACCGGCCGCCGCTTTAGCTTTGGGCGAGCACCTCACGATACTTCGTGCTAGAATAGCCTCCTTCTTTAAAGGAGTAACCACAACGATGGATACCGCCAACTTATCCGCGGGCCACTCGGGCGGAGGGATGGCTTGACTACCATCCGCAAGTCCCGACTCCGACGGGCCAACCGCCGACTTATCCTTGGAATCTTTTCCAAGCTTGTCTGCCTCTCCGTTCTTCTTCATTTGCCTCCTCTCGCGAAAAGATGATACACGAGTTTTAAACCCTATTTCCTACTGCAAGTGCACAACAACGAAGTAGTACTTAGGGGTCGATCCCACGAAGGCCAAGTTCACACTTTGATCTTAATGAGCTAAATTAAAAGCTAAGACAATTCAATTGGGGTTTGGTTTCGTAAATAGCAAGTAATAAAAGCAAAAATCGGTTGTAAAAATAATATTAGACAAGCGTTAGGTCAAGGAATTTCGCAGGAGATTCAGAGCAAAGGATCAAACAACTATTAAGGCAATTATTTAAGCACAAGTCTAGAACTCAACATAAAGATAATATCAATCCACTCTCGTGGCATCAATAACTTTATCTAACAACCTAAAATCCTAACTCTCGTTGGTTTTAGAAATCGCAGACAAGCATTAAGGATAGATTTGATTTGTTCACAATTCTCCAATACATCTACTCTCGCAGCTAATGAATAAATTGCTCACCCAAGTTTCTTCTAGCAACCTAGCAACTCTCGCTGTCTAAGTTAAACCTAATATCATAAAATCAAGTGATCAATTCGATCCAAGCATTAAGAACAACAAGGGTGAAGACATCGATTTGAATAGCCTATTTGTGTTTAACCCTAAAGCTTTCCTTTGAAAAACCTTAACCTAACTAAGAGATCTACTCAGACATAATTAAAGAAGAAGAAAACAAAGAGATTATAGAGTTCATCATAAAAGCTTGAATAGATAATAAAAGCTGAAAATAAACTTCAATAAGAACTTGATCAAAGCATAAAGATAGATAACAAAAACTGAAAATAACTAAATAAGAACTTGAGTAAAGCATAAAGATAGATAATAAGAGCTGAAAGTAAACTTAATAAAACTTTATCAAAGCATAAAGATAGATAATAAGAACTGAAAATAAACTAAATAGTACTTGATAAAAGCATAAATGTTTAAAGCCTAAAAGAGAAGAGAAACAATGTTTAGAAGCAAGAGAAGACTGAGAGAAGAAGATGGTGTGTTTGCAGCTTGATGCTGTGAGTCCATTATATAGGCCATGGTGTAGGGTAGGAGGTGAGACGGGGAACGATCGTTCTGTAGGAGAACGGTCGTTCTGAGTGGTCGATCGCGAAGTAGGTGGGTGTAGGTGAGTCGGGGAACGGTCGTTCTGTTGAGAGAACGGTCGTTCTTGTGCTTTTTCGTCGGTAGAGTAAGTGAGACGGGGAACGACCGTTCTTGGAGAGAACGGTCGTTCTGAACTCTTGTCGGAAGGGTAGGTGGGAGCAAGAACGGTCGTTCTCTATGGGAATGGTCGTTCTATAGGGGAATGGTCGTTCTCTTGTGGAATGGTCGTTCTCTTCATGTTTTTCAACCTTAACTTGACTCGAACATGTCCGTAAGCGCCAAACTCCATAAAATCTGTCTAAAGACTTGAGACAATAGAAAAGACTCGAAAAACTAACGAAAGATGCAAATCAAAACTCAAACCGAATACTAAAAACAAATCAAAATATGTTAAAAATACATAATATCAACTCCCCCCAACTAAGACCTTTGCTTGTCCCAAAGAAAAACTAGAGATCTTACAAAGAGGAGAGGTTTGAAAAACGTGTGAAACTCGTAAAACTCATAGGACCATACCCTAAATCAATTGCCCGTTAACCGCATTCTCAAAGTTCAGATCAAACCGTACTTCATTGTACTTCTCCATAACCGTAGTAAATAAGTGAAGTCTCATGATCAAACAGAAATTAATATTTAACATTCATTATCAAATGCGTGTACTCTCACAAAGGGAATATCTAACACGTTATGGTCTAGTATCAAGGTTGGTATTTGGTGGCTCAAGTGTTTCGGTTTCTTTTAGCAGTACAAACGGATGCAAATCATTATGCAAAATCACAGTGAGACATGGACCAATTAGGAGGTACACAACTCTCCTTAACTCTAATCCTTCTACCCATTAAAAGTTCATCCTCTTTTGAAACGAAAATTTTCGATGAATATATTCAAAAAGAGATCACATTTTTAGACACATCCCATGAGTTTAATCAGAAAGAGACCACCTATCTAGACACAGTCCTAAAGAAAAGTTGTGTCGGTCCGTATACTCCATAGTTTTTGCACATGAATGCAATGACAGTAAACGAAAATAAGTGGTTTTCAACATGGAAATGGTAAGGGTGTGGTACTAGACTAAGGATAAGTCTAGCCATTTGGAGTTAGTAAAGATTGGCAGAAATGATGCAAAGAAAACTCCAAATGTAAAATCCAATACATGATTATCAACCCCCTAAGTGAGATAAATTAAGTCCATATTAAGTTCCAATAATTCGATTAAGTTCAGATGATTTGAGAAATTCACTAAATGATCAAGTTATGGATTTTTCTGCGTTTCCAAACTATCCTCAAACAATGCTAAGTAGTCGTAAGGCAATGACATCGAACATGTTGCAATTCCAAAAAGTTAACAAATTCACCAAGTGTTTTGACTCGATAATTTTTTTTTTTAAGGTTCTTTTTTTTGAAAATCTAAACACACCAAAATAAAACATAAGAAATAAACATCCATAAAACACACCGTTAGTACACAAATGAATCCCTCCCCCAGACTTGTTTTTAACCATCCCGGTTAAAACAAATCTGAAAGAGAAATCCGCAAACTCATAAATAGAATAAAAGTGTTCTAAAATGAAAATGGATATAACAAGGGTGACAGAAATAACCACAAGCTCAGATGGCTACAGAACGACCTTTCTTTAATTCGATGGGAACGATCGTTCTTCCTCGTAGCACGACCGTTCTTGTCAGGAACGATCGACCTCTTCACCCCCAGAAGAGCGGTTTCTCAAATACTTAATAAAGACCTACAAAAAATCTCGAGCAAAACAAGAAACATAAACAAAACAAGAACGAAAAACTTCACGATATTTACATGTTACCTGGTGGGTTGCCTCCCACGAAAGCGCTTGTTTTACGTCGCTAAGCTTGACGTGAGGAGTTGATTATGCTTGAGGAGGCTCGGTCAAGGGAGTTTCTTCCCCGTCTCCGAGTTGTGTGTCGGCAAGATATGGTTTCAATCGCTGTCCATTGACCACAAACTCTTCTCCTTTAGTTTTGAATAAGACGACAGCTCCATATGGTCGCACTTCCTTTATGGTGAAGGACCCTGACCATCTCGATCGCAACTTCCCGGGAAACAGCTTCAGCCGAGAGTTGAAGAATAGAACCTGGTCGTTGGGGGCGAAGTTACGAGCCAGGATGTGCTTGTCGTGGTATGCTTTGGTTCGTTCCTTGTAGATTTTGGGGTTCTCATAGGCCTGATGCCTAATCTCCTGAAGCTCGTGTAGCTGCATCATGCGTCGTTCTGAAGCCGGCTTAATGTCATAGTTGAGCAGCTTGACAGCCCATGCGGCTTTGAATTCGAGCTCAACGGGGAGGTGACAGGCTTTGCCGTAAACAAGGTGGAAAGGAGTGGTCCCGAGAGGCGTTTTGTAGGCGGTCCTGTAAGCCCATAGAGCGTCGTCTAGCTTGGAGGCCCAGTCCTTCCGAGTTGTGCTCACAGCCTTCTGAAGTATGCTCTTGATTTCGCGGTTAGATATCTCAACTTGCCCACTTGTTTGCGGATGGTAAGGCGTTGCGACCTTGTGCTTTACACCATTCTTGCGTAATAGATTCTCGAAGATCTTGTTGATAAAGTGAGAGCCTCCATCGCTGATGACAACTCGCGGAACACCAAACCTAGGGAAAATGATAGACTTGAACATCTTGATCACCACCCTTGCATCGTTCGTGGGACTCGCCAATGCCTCAACCCATTTAGACACATAGTCAACAGCTACGATTATGTACTCATTCCCGAAAGAAGATGGGAATGGCCCCATAAAATCAATGCCACATACGTCAAAGACCTCCACTTCGAGAATGAAGTTCTGTGGCATCTCATTGCGCTTGCTGATGTTGCCCTGTCGCTGGCATGAATCGCATCTAGAGATAAAGCGCTGAGCATCTTTAAACATTGTTGGCCACCAATACCCAGCTTGCAGAACCTTGGAGACTGTTTTGAAAGTAGCGAAGTGTCCGGCATAGGAAGAGCCATGACAGTGAAACAGAATCTCCGGTATCTCCTCCTCAGCCACGCAACGTCTGAATACTCCATCTGGGCAATGCTTGTACAGGTACGGCTCATCCCAGAAGTTATGGCGAATATCCTTTAGGAATTTCTTCCTTTTGTTTCCCACAAAACCGTGAGGTTCTAGATCAGCAGCTAGGTAGTTCGCAATCTCACCAAACCAAGGAATCTGAGGATGTCGGCTGCTTTCGGTTTGGTTGCAGAATTCGGACTGAGCAGGTGCTCGCTGGGTGGGAGCACGTGCTTCCTCAATTTGGAATGCTCCGATCGAGTAAACCTGTTCTTCAGGGAGGCTGTCATTGAGTGGGAGTTCTTCATCAATCCGCATCCTAGATAAATGGTCGGCAGCACCATTATCTATTCCCTTCTTGTCTTTGATCTCCAGGTCGAATTCTTGAAGTAGGAGAATCCACCTAAGTAGCCGCGGCTTAGCGTCTTTCTTGGTCAGCAGATACTTGAGTGCTGCATGATCAGTATGAACTATAACCTTTGATCCAACGAGATAGGACCGAAACTTCTCAAAGGCAAAGACGACGGCCAGAAGCTCCTTTTCTGTCGTAGCATACTTGCACTGAGCATCATCCAATGTGCGACTGGCGTAGTAGATAACGTGGAGCTTCTTGTCTTTCCTCTGGCCGAGAACTGCACCAACAGCATAGTCGCTAACATCTGTCATAACCTCGAAAGGTAGGCTCCAATCTGGCGGCTGCACAATGGGTGCGCTGACCAATGCTCCTTTGATCGTATGAAAAGCCTCAAGACAGTCACTATTAAATTTGAACTTCACCTCCTTGCACAACAGCCTCGTGAGGGGTCTAGCTATCTTTGAAAAATCCTTGATGAACCTGCGATAGAAGCCTGCATGCCCCAGAAAACTGCGGATCCCCTTGACAGAAGTAAGTGGTTGTAGGTTCATCATAACCTCGATCCCATTCCTGACCATGAAGTGACACTTCTCCCAGTTTAGAACTAGGTGCTTTTCCTCACATCGCTGAAGTACCCTGCATAGATTAGACAAACAGTGAGAGAAAGAGTCTCCATACACCGAGAAGTCATCTATGAACACCTCCATTATGTCTTCGATCAAGTCGGTAAAAATGGACATCATGCATCACTGGAAAGTTGTCGGAGCATTGCACAATCCGAATGGCATGCGCCGGTAAGCGAATGTGCCATAAGGACATGTGAATGTTGTTTTCTCCTGGTCGTCCGGATTGATGGGAATCTGAAAGAAACCTGAATAACCATCTAAAAAACAGTAGTATGGATGGTTAGCAAGTCTTTTAAGCATCTAATCAATAAAGGGCAAAGGGAAGTGATCCTTCCGAGTTGCAGCATTCAGTTTACGATAATCTATGCACATTCTATGGCCGGTTATGATCCTAGTCGGTATCAGTTCATTCGTATCATTCTTTATTACAGTGATTCCACCTTTCTTAGGAACTACATGAACTGGACCAACCCAAGTACTATCAGAAATAGCATAAATTACACCGGCTTCCAGAAGTTTCATTATCTCCTTCTTAACAACATCTTTCAGATTCGGATTTAACCTCCTCTGATGTTCTATAGAACTCATCGATTCATTTTCTAGATGTATCCTATGCATGCAAAGATCAGGGGAGATGCCAGTGATATCATCAAGTGAATACCCTATAGCCTTTCTATACTTCCTAAGCTCGCATAAAAGTAAAGCTACTTCCACATTATTCAAATCAGCATTCACAATTATCGGGTAAGTAGAGTTCGTTCCAAGGAATGCGTACCTGAGCCCGGCTGGAAGATTTTTGAGCTCCAGTTTGGGTGCTTTCAATTCGCTCCAAGGGCTATCTATCGGGTCAAGTGGCGGAGCAGGTGCTCGCGGGATTGGAGCGGGTGCTCCGTCTGTTTCTGCCGAGTTCTCCTCATCTTCTAGGCTCGTGTACGCCACCATCTCCTCCATTCTTCGGTGTGAGAGCCGAAACTCACACTGTCAAAACTTATATTTAGTGGGGGCTCGAAAATTCTATTTTTAAAGAATTAAAGGACCGAAAATGCAAAAGAGAAATTTTTATTGATATTTTCCGAAAGTATATGGGAAATTAGCAAAAGCTGAATAGTCATAAATTGCTAAAACTCCTAATACTCGGATCTGGGATGGGATTTACCCTTACATGAGCGTACATATATATACTGACAATAGTAGGAGGCTAAGACTTCAGATTCTGATGTGGGACCTCGTCTTTCTTTCCAGCCGCCGACCTAAGCTTTTTGGGCCCGATATCCGGCCCGAGAGTCTTCCGTGATCCATCCGTGCGTTCTGACCCAAATCCGGTCCGCCGATGAATAGTGATCCGTGAATAGTAAACCGGTGAATAGTAAACCGATGAATAGTAATCCGAATCTCGGTTTATGCTCAATTCGATTTTTCGGTTAACTTTGTCTCGGGATGAATAGTGTTTTTCAATGGTTTTCCCGCGTGAATAGTGTTCCGAGCGTTTTACGACTCTGAGATTTGAACCGCCCATTTTTCGTTTGAACTTCCAGCCGCCGGTTCTCGTATCAATGGCCAGCCGCCGGATCCTTTGGCTCGTGTGCTTGGCGAGTGGTCCATGAACGGCTGGACGTTCGTCACGGTCTTTCGGGGAATGTTTACCGACGTCTTTGGAGTCAGAACATGCACATGGATGATCTTCGGGTCGGTTCGGGCATGACAGTCGGTCGACTGGACGATGTTCGGACGATGACTCTTGACTTGAGAAATGGTCGTGTGCATGTGATGAAGACCCGGCGGTTGGTGTATCATGAAGATCCGGCGGCTGGCACTCATCCCAGCCGCCGGCCATGGACGTGTGAAAACCCGGCGGCTGGCACTCATCCAAGCCGCCGGTTTCGGATGAGGAATACCCGGCGGCTGGCACTTATCCCAGCCGCCGGTTTGTATCTTGAATGGATCGTGGGTAGTTTGCCTTAGCTCGTCCGTCCAATGTTCGGATGAAGAAGACCCGGCGGCTGGCACTCATCCCAGCCGCCGGTTTCGGATGAAGAAGACCCGGCGGCTGGCACTCATCCCAGCCGCCGGTTCCGGATGAAGAAGACCCGGCGGCTGGCACTCATCCCAGCCGCCGGCCTTGGATGGAGAAGACCCGGCGGCTGGCAGTCATCCCAGCCGCCGGTTCGTGTCTTGGACGGGTCGTGGGCAGTTTGCCTTAGCTTGCCCGTTCCATGTTCGGAACAAGGAGCTACGAGCTGAGAGTTTTATCGGGATTGACTGAAAGGAGACGGCAATGAGTTTTTCCGTTCGTCCGTTCATCCGCTTCTCTTTGATGTCTTGTCAGAGCATTGTTCATCATGGAAGTTTGTGCCATGTTTACTATATCAAAGGAGTGGCTTCATTCATTTTTTCACATCCCCTTCTCAAGTTTTTTTCTTCAAGTCTCTTCTTTGAAAATCTTCCTCTTTAGCAATGGCTGGTGAAGAAGGTTCTCCTTCCGGTCTCAACTTTGATGCGATAATGAATAATCAGTTCGAGTTTGATTTTATGTCCGCTGATCAGGATATGATACTTGTGGAAGATCTGCTGGCAGCTGGAGAAAATGCCGTTCCACGAGCAGCGTACGGTCCCGAAGGTGTTCCTCAGTGGGAGGCCGGTCCTAGCAATGCCCAAGGAGCGCTCGATTTTGCTAATGTTCCTCAATGGGCGTCTGAAACGGCTGCTGGGAATGATGACGTACCCGAGCCGGCGGCCGAAAATGATTTCAGACCCGAGCCGGCGGCCGGGAATGAGGTCAGACCCGAGCCGGCGGCCGGGAATGAGATCAGATCCGAGCCGGCGGCCGGGAATGAGATCAGACCCGAGCCGGCGGCCGGGAGTTCGACGAGTAGGGCGTCTGGTTCGAAGAGGGCGGCTGGCTCCAAGAACGCTTCCAAGAGGGCGGCTGGCATAGTAACGTCCATGGACCAGTCGCGCAAGCACACGAGCCAAAGGAATTGGCGGCTGGCCATCAATACCAAAACCGGCGGCTGGAAGTTCGAATAAAGAACGGGCGGCTCAAACCTCAAGAGTCGTAAAACGTTCGGAATACTATTCACATGGGAAAAACCGTCAAAACACTATTCATATCGGATTCCTATTCATTGATTATAAAAGGCGGGCCAGATTTGGGTCAGAATGTGCAGGTGGATCACAAAAGATTTTCGGGCCGGATTTCGGGCCCATCGATTATAAAAGGCGGGCCAGATTTGGGTCAGAATGTGCAGGTGGATCACAGAAGATTTTCGGGCCGGATTTCGGGCCCAGAAGGTTAAGTCGGCGGCTGAGAAGAAACTACAGAGTCCCACATCGAAAATATGAAGTCTTAGCATCCTAGGATTGACAGTATATATATGTACGCTCATGTAAGGGTCAAAGTCATCCCAAATCCGGGTATTAGGAGTTTTAGCAATATAAGACTTTTCAGCTTTTGCTAATTATTCTTGTACTTTCGGAAATCATCAATAAAATCTCTCTTTTTGCATTTTCGGTCCTTTAGTTCTTTAAAATAGAATTTTCGAGCCCCCATAAAATTTAAGTTTTGATAGTGTGAGTTTCGGCTCTCACAAAATATATTCTTGAAGGGCGGGCTCCTCCGAAAGGTCCAGACTTTGTTGATCCAATGATGACTTATCCTGGAATGGATGGCGTTTGGATGTACCGTTACTAGAAGTACGGAGAGGCTGGTCCGTCTGAGCCGGCGGCTGCATTTGAGCCAGAGGCCGGATTTGAGCCGGAGGCCGAGCCTTCTGTTCCGATGGCGTCCGAGGGACAAGTTCCTGTTCCCCAGGAATCTGATCGTGCCGCTGCGGCCGACAAAGGCAAAGGGGTTGCTAGCGGTTTGGATCGTTTGAGGAAGACCAAGGCTCCTCGAAGGGTCGAGGCTCCCGAGTCCGGTTTGATGTTAGATGCCCGCAAGGCGGCAGAAGGAGACTTGGTTGAATCTGCGAGGCTCGTGGATTATATCGGCGAATCTGCCCCGGCTACTACTCTGCCGTTTGATCCCTCGGCAGCATATGGGGATTTATCTTCCGGCCTTGTGATGGTATCTTCTTGCTTAGTTGCTTTTGATATGAGTTTGCTCTTCTCTTGACCTTGCTTATTGAATACTCGTCTTGTTTTGATTCAGATCGCCACTCGGGCGCATGCGACCCGGCTCAAACTCGAGGCCACGACAAAAGAGTCCCGAAAGAAGGACAAAAAGATTAGAAATTGGAGGTCCGGCTCAGGAGAGCGGAGAAGAAGGCCCAAAGGCTTGAATCTGCCGCTGCCGCGGAGGTGCAGGCTCTTAAAGACGAGCTCAAGGAGGCCAAGCGTGAGATGGATACGGCAGCGAAATGCTGCCAATGGGCGGCTGTGGAGAAATTCCGTCTTCGCGTCGAGAGTGCGAGGGCTGCCTTAGCTCCGCTGCGTCAGGCCAGGTTAGGCGAGGCTGCTCTGACCGAAGTCGGCTCGAACCTGGTGATGGTCCGGGATATTAAATCCGGGAAGAAGAAGGTTGACGAAGAGGAGGCCGAGTTGGAGTCTCAGGGTGCAGACGTCCAGGACATGGCTGAAGCTGGCGCTACTCCTCTCGTCGAGCATGATTAGGTTTTTGCTTATTGAAATAATAAAACGATTGATTAGGCCCGTCAGACTAACTTACTTGCATTTCTGTTGTTGTTTTCGAGTTGCTGGAGTACCCGATGTATTTGCTTCTATTAAACTCACTTGATTGCTTGATTTTCTCTTTTAAGGATATCATTTCATCATTCAGTTATATTTGCTTCGACGTTGATGGCTTTGGCTCAAGCTTTGAAACCGGTGTATCATTTTGGATACTATTCGGATTTTAGTTCTCGTCGGGATTATTAGACCGTTCTTGACTCTGTTCTTCGGCTCCGGACTCGAGTTGTGAAACCAGCATATCGTCTCGGATATTGTTTGGATTTTGGTTGAGGCTTCCGAATCCTTGCTTGTCTTCGCTGGATTCTTCGGACCTCTTATCTTGTCTGCTTGTATTTTGTATGGTGCGTTTCGAGATGCTTTTTCTGGGCATTCCGAACTTAAGGAACCAGTGTATCATCGCGGATACTGTCTGGGTTTATATTTTTCGTCCGGATCCATTCTCAACTTCGCTGGACCCTTGATCCGTTTTGTTCCTACTTGGTTATTCGACTTTCCTTCCATGAATCGTCTTTTAACTCTTTTGGTTATGTTTGACTTGTTCAATGGACTTGTGCTTTGTATGCTGCGTTGGAGATGCTTTTCCGGGCACTCCAAGATTTCTGACCAGGGTTCTTGGATTGCAGATGTCTCCTGGGTTTAATGTTTGTTTTTGGTGTCGCGGGGAACTGAGCTCGCTTGACTCCCTCTTTCGACGGAACGCTTTTAAGATCTCTTATCAGAGCCTGTTTGACACTGTGTCCTCGAGATGTCTTAGACCAGCTTTCCATGTCAGGCTGATATTGCGTGTTTTTAACGTATTTTGATTCGTTTTTAGTATTCGGTTTGAGTTTTGATTTGCATCTTTCGTTGGTTTTTCGAGTCTTTTCTTTTGTTTTGAGTCTTTTACAGATTTCATGGAGTTCTGAAGGAGTTTGGCGTTTACGGACATGTTCGAGTCGGGAAAACACGAGAAAAAGACCAAGTGAAGAACGACCGTTCTTGGAGTAGAACGATCGTTCTGGCCAAGCAATGGAACGACCGTTCTTTGGCTAGAACGACCGTTCCCACACACCTACCCTGCCGACATAAACCGAAGATCGATCGTTCTCTCCCATGTGCCCGTTCCACACTTCACCAACCATGCCGACAAAAGCACAACGGAACGACCGTTCTCCCCAGCAGAACGATCGTTCCACAACAAAAACACTTGGGAACGACCGTTCTCCCCAGAAGAACGATCGTTCCCCGAAAACACACTATGGAACGACCGTTCTCCTCACCAGAACGATCGTTCCCCGACTCCACATCTCACCTACTTCGATCGACCATCGGGAACGATCGTTCTCCACCTAGAACGACCGTTCCCGTCTTACCTACTCCCCTTCACCTTGGCCTATATAATGGACTCACAACATCAATCTCAAAACACACCTTCTTCCTCCTCCTCTCTTCTCTAGCTTCAAAGCATAGCTTCTTCTTTAGTTTTAAGTTTTATGTTTATGCTTTTATCTAGTTCTTGTTAAGTTTCTTTTAAGCTTTAATCTTATGCTTTACTTTCAGTTCTTATCTTTATGCTTAATTAAGTTTTACTTTCAGTCTTTATATTTATGCTTTACTTTTAGTCTTTATGTTTATGCTTTAATTAAGTTCTTATAAGTTTATATTCAGCTTTCATTATCTATTCAAACTTTTATGATGAACTTTATAATCTCTTTGTTTTCTTCTTTAATCATGTCTGAGTAGACCTCTTAGTTAGGTTAAGGTTTGTCAAAGGAATTCATGAGCTTTAGGGTTAAACACAAATAGGCTATTCAAATCAATATCTTCACCCTTGTTGTTCTTAATGCTTAGATCGAATTGATCACTTGATCTTATGAAATTTGGTTTAACTTAGACAGCGAGAGTTGCTAGGTTGCTAGAAAGAACATTGGTGAGCAATTTAACCATTACCTGCGAGAGCAGATGTATTGAGAATTGTGAACATATTAAACCTATCCTTAATGCTTGTCTACGATTTCTAGTACCAGCGAGAGCTAGGATTTCTAGGTTGATACACAAAGATATTGGTACCACGAGAGTGGATTGATATTATCTTAGTGTTTAAGTTCTAGATTTATGCTTAATCATTGCCTGAATAGTTGTTTGATCCGTTGCTCTGAATCTCCTGCGATATTCCTTGACCTAACGCTTGTTTAATATTATCTTACAACCGATTTCGCTTTCATTACTTACTATTTACAAAACCAAAAACATATTGAATTGTCTTAGCTTTTGATTTAGCTCAATATATCAAGTGTGAAAACGGTCTTCGTGGGATCGACCCCTAAATACTACTTCGTATGCTGTGCACTTGCAGTAGGAAATAAGGGTTTAAAACTCGTGTATCAAGTTTTTGGCGCCGTTGCCGGGGACCAAATATTCACCTTTGGTTTACGGCTGAATTATCAGACTAAGAACTTTACTGAACTCGTTTTCTTTTCTTCTTCGTTTCTGTGTTTCAGGTGCATGTCCCCAAGGAGCACAAGGAGCAGAAACAACGAGGATCTTGTTAACTTATCGAACGAGGAGTTAGCAAGGGCAGAACGAGAGAACAGGCAGAGACGTAACACACCTGTTCCAGAACCAGAAACGACTGACACCGCCAACTCAGAGATGGGCGGACAATAGACATCGCAGCTCAGCTGCTACAACTTCAGACAGCCATGGAGCAGCTTCGCATGCAACAGGAGAGGCAACTCATTGCACAACTGCTTTCGGGGACAAAGATGCGGCCCACACATACTACCAGGATCGATCTGCGATCGTTGCCCCGACCATCCAGAGGCAAGATTACGAGATCAAGGCTCAATTAATCGCCCTCGTGAAGCAACACCTGTTCCACGGTCTGCCTGCTGAGATTCCGATGGATCACATCGAGAACTTCGAAGAGATCTGTAGCACAACCGGCTCCAATGGTGTGCCCCCAGATTTTTGAAGTGCAAGCTTTTCCCTTTCTCTCTTGCGGGAAAAGCATCACAGTGGTTAAAATCTTTACCACCACGCTCTCTACCGACTTGGGCTGATGCAAGATCAGCCTTCTTGGATATGTTCTACACGAAATCCAAGACCGCAGCCTTGAGGAACAAGATCTCCTCATTCGAGCAACAGTCCGGCGAGTCCTTTAATGAAGCATGGGAGCGGTTTAAGGAGTACAAGCGCGAGTGCCCTCACCATGGGTTTAGTGATGAGCAACTGCTCAGCACCTTCTATGACGGAATTGATTGGGACTACAGAAACGCCCTGAATGCAGCTAGTAACGGTGACTTCTACACTAAGTCAAAGGAAGGAGCTCTGGAGCTGATCGAGAACCTAGCCGCAAGTTCCAGCAACAAAAACCCAGAGTACGACAGAAAGAAGGTCAACAGTGTGGAGTCCAAGCAGATTGCGGAGCTCACGGCCAAGGTTAACCTTCTCCTTAAGGGGAACCAAAAGTCCGCCCTCGCTCAAGTCCATGAGGAAGAAACCGGTGATGATCGGAGGGAGGTCAATTATGTGAACGGGCAAGGATTCGGACAGAACCGCAGTTTCAACAACCAAGGTTTCAATACCCATCCGAATTTGTCCTATAGGAGCACTAATGTGGAGAATCCTCAAGACCAGGTTTACCCTAAGAAAGGAGGACAGAATCAGATGGGCTTACAGGAAGGCTACTCCAACAACTACCAGGGTAGACAATTCGTCCCAAATCAGAACCGATTCCAAGGAGGAAATCAACAAAAGCAGCCCTTAATAAACTCACAGCCCCAACCTTTCACAAATCCGCAGCCTTCATCTTCAGCAACCGGCTCCCAAGACGAGCTGAAGAACATGATGCAACAACTACTGACGGGACAGCAAAAAGCCGCGGCTGAGATCAATACAAAAATTGACACCATGTATGTGGACCTTAATGGGAAGTACGAGGCAGTACAGACTCACATGAAGCAGCTTGACACTCAGATTGAACAAACCGCTGAATCAGTTAAGAGGACATCAGGGACTCACGCAGAGGTGAACTACGTGAATGGAGGCCATGTGTAGAATCAGAGCTTGCAAGCTTCAGCATCTAACTCTCAAGACGAGCTGAAGTCTCTTATGCACTTGGTTTTACTCAACCAAAAAAAATCTGCTGATGAGGTCAATGTCAAGGTGGACAGCATGTACAATGATCTCAACAATAAGTTTGAAGTTGTTTGCACTCGCATGAAGAAGCTTGAGATTCAGATTGGTCAAACTTCTAAGGCATCAGAAAATCTTCCAGCAAGGGTATACATTCCTAAAGTGCCTTATCCAGTTTTACCTAAAGATCAGAGGGAGCCCATCAGTGCAGAGAAACCAGCTGATTTTAAGAAGATAACTCAAGAAGAGATTAAGGCAGTGTTTGTAGAGGCAAGGAGTACACCACCAGCACTGAGGGTATTGCCTAAGGTTGAAGATCCCGGAAAATTCTTAGTCCCATGCTCCGTTGCTGGAGTTGAATTCAAGGACGCTCTTTGTGATTCCGGGTCTACTGTGAATCTCATGTCAAAGGCAATTGCAGAGAAGTTGAAAATTTCTAAGGTAAAGCCTAGTCATATGACTCTTCGATTTGCAAACACCTCCTCAACAACATCGTCTGGCAGCATTCACAATCTACCTGTCCGAATAGGGGATTGCCTAGTTCCAACCGATTTTCAGGTTGTGGAGATGAGAGAAGGTTATGGCATGCCCTTACTTCTTGGAAGACCGTTCATGGCTACTGTGGGTGCAATCATCGATATGCCAAATAGGCAAGTCTGCTTTTCCAAGATTGACAAGAATCTCTTCTACGAAGCCGTTCCATAGGAACAACCACACACGCCTCTTGCATCTCAGCAGTGGATAGAGAGGAATCACGTACTCCGATTCCGCAAGCACCTGTTCCACCACCCGGGAAATTTAGGGAGAAGATAAAGACGCAAGAGAACATGCAGTGCAAAAGAATTACGGGAGGTTCTCAAATGACTTTGATCCCTCAAGGATATGATGGAAACTCGGTTGACTACAAGGTGAAGTGCAAAGGTCGTCCTAAACCTTTCTCTAGAGTTAGAGCTATTCTTCCATCAGAGTTTAAGAGAAGGGTATTGGTGTTGTGAATGGAATGCTGAGTACGGTTCTGAACATGAGGATGCCTGATTATGGAGCTTGTTTTGGAGCAAGCTCTCAAGCCCAAACTGATTGATACATGGCACCAACGTCAAGCTTAGCGACGTAAAACAAGCGCTTTCGTGGGAGGCAACCCACCTGGTAACATGTAAAATAGCGTGAAGTTTTTTTTTTCTTATTCTATTTACGTTTCTTGTTTTGTTTGAGATTGTTTTTGCAGGTTTTTATTAAGTGTTGAGCGGATGACGGATAGAGAGCAGTACCGATAGCTCCACCAGCGACCACTGAGCTGTGGTTATTTCTATCACCCTTGTTATATCCATTTTTATTTTATGCTACTTTTATTTTATTTCACGGGTTTCTCTTTCAGTTTTGTTTCAACCGGGACGGTTAAAAACAAGTCTGGGGGAGGGATTTATTTGTGTACTAACATTGTGTTTTATTGATGTTTACTTCTTATATTTTATTTTGGTGTGTTTAGATTTTCAAAAACAAAAAAAAAAAGAAAAAAAAAAAATATTTTTATCGAGTCAAAACAGTGTGTGATTTTGTTAAAACTTTTTGGAATTGCAACATGTTCGATGTCATTTCCTTAAGACTGTTTAGCATTGTTTGAGGATAGTTTGGAAACGCTGAAAAATCCATAACTTGATCATTTAGTGAATTTCTCAAATCATCTGAACTTAATCGAATTATCGGAACTTAATATGGACTTAATTTATCTCACTTAGGGGGTTGATAATCATGTATTGGATTTTACATTTGGAGTTTTCTTTGCATCATTTCTACCAATCTTTGCTAACTCCAAATGGCTAGACTTATCCTTAGTCTAGTACCAACCCTTACCATTTCCATGTTGAAACCCACTTTTCTTCGTTTACTGTCATTGCATTCATGTGCAAAAACTATGGAGTATACGGACCGACACAACTTTTCTTTAGGATTGTGTCTAGATATGTGGTCTCTTTCTGATTAAACTCATGGGATGTGTCTAGAAATGTGATCTCTCTTTTTGAACATATTCATTGAAAATTTTCGTTTCAAAAGAGGGTGAACTTTTAAAAAGGGTAGAAGGTTTTATTCACATTCAAGAAATAAGCTTACATTGTTGATGTTCTTTTGATGCAGATCTTAGAGACTAACTGGTTTCATTCTCCGATATAAAAAAAAAAAAATATAAAAATAAAAAAAAAGAAAGAAAAAGAAAGAAAAAAGAAGAATAAAAATTATTTGCATTACAGAAAAGAAAACGGAAGGAACCGGGAAAGTCTAGGTAATATCGTTAAATTCCATAAAATGTTAAAAGAAATTAATCATGTTCTTGATTTGTGACCTGTTAAAAAAGGGTAGAAGGATTAGAGTTAAGGAGAGTTGTGTACCTCCTAATTGGTCTGTGTCTCACGGTGATTTTTCATAATGATTTTCATCTGTTTATATTGCTAAAAGAAACCGAAACACTTGAGCCACCAAATACCAACCTTGATACCTGGACCATAACGTGTTAGATATTCCCTTTGTGAGAGTACACGCATTTGATAATGAATGTTAAATATTGAGTTCTGCTTGATCATGAGATTTCACTCATTTACTACGGTTATGGAGAAGTACAATGAAGTACGGTTTGATCTGAACTTTGCGAATGCGGTTTACGGGCAATTGACTTAGAGTATGGTCCAATAAGTTTTAAAAGTTTCACACGTTTTTCTAACCTCTCCTCTTTGTAAAATATCTGGTTTTGCTTGGGGACAAGCAAAGGTTTTAGTTGGGGGGAGTTGATATTGCGTGTTTTTAACGTATTTTGATTCGTTTTTAGTATTCGGTTTGAGTTTTGATTTGCATCTTTCGTTGGTTTTTCGAGTCTTTTCTTTTGTTTTGAGTCTTTTACAGATTTCATGGAGTTCTGAAGGAGTTTGGCGTTTACGGACATGTTCGAGTCGGGAAAACACGAGAAAAAGACCAAGTGAAGAACGACCGTTCTTGGAGTAGAACGATCGTTCTGGCCAAGCAATGGAACGACCGTTCTTTGGCTAGAACGACCGTTCCACACTCACCTACCATGCCGACATAACCGAAGATCGATCGTTCTCTCCCATGTGCCCGTTCCACACTTCACCAACCATGCCGACAAAAGCACAACGGAACGACCGTTCTCCCCAACAGAACGATCGTTCCACAACAAAAACACTTGGGAACGACCGTTCTCCCCAGAAGAACGACCGTTCCCCGAAAAACACACTATGGAACGACCGTTCTCCTCACCAGAACGATCGTTCCCCGACTCCACATCTCACCTACTTCGATCGACCATCGGGAACGATCGTTCTCCACCTAAAACGACCGTTCCCCGTCTTACCTACTCCCCTTCACCTTGGCCTATATAATGGACTCACAACATCAATCTCAAAACACACCTTCTTCCTCTTCCTCTCTTCTCTAGCTTCAAAGCATAGCTTCTTCTTTAGTTTTAAGTTTTATGTTTATGCTTTTATCTAGTTCTTGTTAAGTTTCTTTTAAGCTTTAATCTTATCCTTTTAATCTTATGCTTTACTTTCAGTTCTTATCTTTATGCTTAATTAAGTTTTACTTTCAGTCTTTATATTTATGCTTTACTTTTAGTCTTTATGTTTATGCTTTAATTAAGTTCTTATAAGTTTATATTCAGCTTTCATTATCTATTCAAACTTTTATGATGAACTTTATAATCTCTTTGTTTTCTTCTTTAATCATGTCTGAGTAGACCTCTTAGTTAGGTTAAGGTTTGTCAAAGGAATTCATGAGCTTTAGGGTTAAACACAAATAGGCTATTCAAATCAATATCTTCACCCTTGTTGTTCTTAATGCTTAGATCGAATTGATCACTTGATCTTATGAAATTTGGTTTAACTTAGACAGCGAGAGTTGCTAGGTTGCTAGAAAGAACATTGGTGAGCAATTTAACCATTTCCTGCGAGAGATTGAGAATTGTGAACATATTAAACCTATCCTTAATGCTTGTCTACGATTTCTAGTACCAGCGAGAGCTAGGATTTCTAGGTTGATACACAAAGATATTGGTACCACGAGAGGGATTGATATTATCTTAGTGTTTAAGTTCTAGATTATGCTTAATCATTGCCTGAATAGTTGTTTGATCCGTTGCTCTGAATCTCCTGCGATATTCCTTGACCTAACGCTTGTTTAATATTATCTTACAACCGATTTCGCTTTCATTACTTACTATTACAAAAACCAAAAACATATTGAATTGTCTTAGCTTTTGATTTAGCTCAATATATCAAAGTGTGAAAATGGTCTTCGTGGGATCGACCTAAATACTACTCGTATGCTGTGCACTTGCAGAAGGAAATAAGGGTTTAAAACTCGTGTATCACAGGCGCTTTACTGGGTTTGGCGAGTTTACTTCCTGGTTTACACCTCGCACTATTTACCTATGCTAAGTGTTCTTGAAGTTAAACTAATCAGAACATCGTCTTGACGCTTCCCGCATTCCCGATCAGGTTACGCCTTTCGGATGTTAGTCCGGAAAATTGTATAGCGCGCTACTCTTATCCGCTGCGGGATGTCAAAAGAACCATGGTTGAAAAGTAAGAGTCTTGTTGTGGCCAGCAACAGACGTGTTCGTTTGGATTTGAATACTTGAGAGATATTTTATGTATCTCAATCGATGGATAGTCCCGAGATGCTAAGTCCCGATGTTTATCCGGGCTCGTTTCTCGGGGATCGTTCGAGTTCTAGACGTGATATGAGATGCTAGGTCTCAATGTTCGTCACCTCGGATCTCTCTGGACTCTTTGTTTCTCCGAACGGGTTACAAGATGCTAAGTCCTGATTTTCGTCCGGATCTGTATTTTTGGGAAATTACTCAAGTTTCTTGATATGATCATGGATGGCACTGAAGAAGGAGAGCTTGAACCGATGATGAACCAGTTGTTGAAGCCATGGAAGGACATGAACCGGAGCTGTAGCTGAGGACGCCTTGCTTGTACCAGCAGGAGCCATGACCAGGGCCAGAACCAAACAGCTATATAAGTCTCTAAGTGCACTACTTAGCTCAGTGGAGAACCAGATCAACCTTATTGAAGATCAAGTGCAACCAGTCCATTTAGTAAGCTTCACGGAAGATTTAGGAAAACTCAAGACTGATTTAGGAAACCCTTCCTAAATGAAAAGCATGAGACCGTCGTTTTTAGGATCTTCTTCCTAAACACCAAGTCACGTTTCCTAAATTCAAGTTAAGTCCGAGACAAGGAGGGAAGTCAAGACCGTGGTGATCTGAAGAGTTATTCAACACAACTTTATTTCAGTCAAGTCTTTATTAGTTATTGTCTTGTTTTTCCGTGTTGTCCGTTATTATTTTCGAGAAGTCATAACACAAACTCTATATGTACTTCGAGAAATATTCAATCAAATAACAAGTTGTCTTTGATCATTGTGATTGTCTTAGAGAGTGAATCTCTGTTGTTCTTCGTGAACAAACTCTGTGGCTTGGTGAGTCATATCAAACAACAACCTTCTCTATCGTCTAAGTGAGTCATATCTTAGGATAGTTAAGTTCGGTATATCAAGAGCCATTCCGCAACTCTTGTGTGACCTATCGACCCATTCCTTTGTTCTTCAAGCTAGTAGCTTACTGAGTTCAAAGTTTATCAACAAAACCAACCCTCCAAAGTTCAATCCGTGGGAGTTTCGTATTAAGTGGTATCAGAGCAGCTTTGGGGTATTGGTATCGAAATTTCTGCCCATCTTCTCATCTTTTCATCTATCATAAAATTCTTATCTATCTATCTGTTCTCTGGTTGAGTTTATATATTTAAAAAAAAAAAAAAGTAATATCTAAGACTAGGAGAAATCGGTCTTGTTGGAAAGAGACAAAAGTTTAGGAACCAGGAGAAATCGGTTTTTAGGATAGATCAATCAACCAGAACCAAAAATCTTGCAATCTGTCTATCTAACTCTTCAAATTCTGTTGTTGTTTGGATCGATTCATTGGTTTTGATCGGATTTGTTCTACTAGAACTCTTGAGTTTTCGCCAACACCAAGTCGAGAGACCAAACACGTGTGAGAAAGAGGGTTATTACACTGATTCGTTTGTTGAATTGGTTGCAGGAGAACATAAAGCGGTTCAACTTGGAGAACTCTGTTTTTATCTAACTTGTTTGTTCATTTTATCAGGATATGATGTCTGATCATAGCGAAAACGAACAGGAAAACAATCCAGGTCTTTCAAAATTTCAGATGAAGGCATTAATGGGAGAGATGACGCGATTAATGAGAGTTGAGATGGAATCTGTCCATGCACGACTTGATCGCATCCAAGAGGATACTCAGGGCCGACCTCAACAAAACGATGGAGGAACTGGCCAATCTCGCAACAACCAAAGACGATCACAGAACCAAGAGGAAAGGGAATCTGATCACAATTCCAGTGGAAGCCGAGGTGGTACCAGAAGACGAGGCAGGACAATCATCTAGGAAGTCTTAAGTTGAAGATTCCTTCCTTTCATGGGAAAAATGATCCCGACGCCTATCTTGAGTGGGAAAAGAATATCGAATGGTTTTCGATTGCCAAAACTACTCAGAGATCAAAAAGGTAAGATTGGCTGCCACTGAATTTCATGGTTATGCTATTAACTGGTGGGATCAGATTGTGACAAGCAGGAGAAGATCAGGAGAACCAGCCGTGGATACGTGGGAAGAGATGACTAATCTCATGAGGAAAAGATTTGTGCCTAGCCACTACCATCGTGATCTGCATCAAAGGCTTAGACGATTGGTTCAAGGAACTAAAAGCGTGGAAGACTACTGCCAAGAGATGGAGACACTGATGATCAAAGTTGATGCTGTTGAAGATCCGGAAACCACAATGGCTAGATTCCAAGGAGGACTCAATCGTGAGATCCAAGATAGATTGGAGATGCATGAATACGACTGTCTAGAAGAGATGCTCCACAAAGCGATCTTAGTTGAGCAACAAGTCAAGAGGAAGAATTTTCCTAAGTCTGTGTACAATCCAAGTGCTAAGTCTAGCTACCAAGACAAGGGTAAACCTCTAACTAAGTCTTCTTCCGATTTTAAAACTAATCCACCTTCTAGTGTTGTTAAAGGAAAAACAGAGGAACCTACTACCACACGATCCAGAGATATGAGATGTTTCAAGTGTCATGGTCTTGGACACTTTGCTAAGGAATGCACCAACAAGAAGGTCATGATCGTGTTGGAGAATGGGGAAGTAGAATCCGAGGATGAAGAACCACAATCCGATTCTGAAGAAGAGCATGTGGACTACCCTGCCCATGGAGAACTCTTTGTTAATAGAAGAACTTTGAGTGTGCAACCTAAACCGAGGGAGCATGAGCAGGAGAGAACCTCTTTCACACCAGATGTCTTGTTAAGGATAAGGTCTGTAGTTTGATCGTGGATGGAGGCAGCTGCACCAATGTGGCGAGTGAAACCTTTGTTAAGAAACTCGGATTGAGTGTGAAGAAGCATCCGCGACCATATCCACTACAATGGCTAAACGAAACAGGGGAGATGAAGGTGAGCCAACAAGTTTCGGTCCCAATCACCATTGAAGGTACCAGGATGAGATACTTTGTGATGTACTTCCTATGGAGGCTGGACATATTCTTTTAGGAAGGCCTTGGCAATATGATAAGAAGGCAGTCCATGATGGGTTCACAAACCGTCACACCTTTGAGCATCAGGGAAAGAAGATTATCTTAGCTCCACTCTCACCTCAAGAGGTACACCGAGACCAATTGCTTTTGAAAGAAAGAAGAGAGCAGGCCAAACGAGATAAGGAAGCCAAAGCATCAAAAGAAAACGACTCTACAAAGGTAACGAAGTCCAACTTCTTTGCTAAGCCTAATGAGATCAAGCAAGCTGTTTTGCTAATCGAACTATGCTTTTACTGGTTTTTAAAGAAACACTAATGTCTTCTTCTAACCATGCACTGGAGTTTCCAAGTGAGTTTGAGTCTCTTTTGCAAGGATTCAGGGATGTGTTTGCAGATGAGAATCCGGAAGGCTTACCACCAATCAGAGGTATCGAACATCAAATTGATTTCATACCCGGCGCTTCTCTTCCGAACAGACCAGCATACAGGACCAATCCTGTTGAGACCAAAGAGCTGCAGAAACAGATCAACGAGCTCATGGAGAAAGGGTACATCAGGGAAAGCATGAGTCCATGCGCAGTTCCAGTTCTCCTTGTGCCTAAGAAAGATGGCAGCTGGCGTATGTGTGTGGATTGCAGAGCAATCAACAACATAACAGTTAAGTACAGACATCCCATCCCTAGGCTAGATGATATGCTAGATGAGCTTCATGGATCATGTATCTTTTCTAAAATCGATTTGAGAAGTGGATATCATCAAATTAGAATGAAAGAAGGGGATGAATGGAAAACTGCTTTCAAAACAAAGCTAGGGCTGTACGAATGGTTAGTTATGCCTTTTGGTTTAACCAATGCACCTAGTACTTTCATGAGATTGATGAATCATGTTCTGAGGGCTTTCATAGGAGTTTTTGTTGTTGTATACTTCGACGATATACTTGTTTACAGCAAAAATTTGAAGAACATAATAATCATCTTATGGCGGTTTTAGAAGTGCTGAGGAAAGAAAAGTTATATGCTAACTTGAAGAAATGCACTTTTGGGACAGATAATCTCGTGTTTTTGGTTTTGTTTTGAGTGCAGATGGCATCAAAGTGGATGAGGAGAAGGTTAAAGCTATCAGAGAATGGCCAAGTCCTAAAACCGTGAGTGAGGTCAGAAGCTTTCATGGTCTAGCCGGTTTTTACAGAAGATTTGTGAAGGACTTTAGCACAATAGCTGCTCCTCTAACCGAAGTCATCAAGAAGAATGTGGGATTCAAGTGGGAACAAGCGCAAGAAGATGCATTTCAAACCTTGAAAGGGAAGTTAACTAATGCACTCTTCTTGTTTTGCCTGATTTCATGAAAACTTTTGAGATTGAGTGTGATGCCTCAGGAGTTGGAATGGTGCTGTCTTAATGCAGGATAGGAAACCAATCGCTTACTTCAGTGAGAAAGCTTGGAGGAGCCACTCTCAATTACCCCACATACGACAAAGAACTCTATGCACTTGTGAGAGCCTTGCAAACTTGGCAGCATTACCTTTGGCCTAAAGAGTTCGTGGTGCACACTGATCATGAGACTCTCAAGCACTTGAAAGGACAGCAAAAGCTTAACAAAAGACACGCCAGATGGATTGAATTCATCGAGACCTTTCCATATGTCATTCGGTACAAGAAAGGTAAAGAAAATGTTGTTGCTGATGCTCTGTCTCGAAGGTATGTGCTCATCTCTACTCTTGATGCTAAGTTTCTTGGTTTTGAACAAATTAAAGAGTTGTATGAGATTGATCCGGATTTCAAAGAACCTTATCTTGCTTGTTCTAAATCCGCAAATGGAAAATTCTTTAGGAATGATGGGTATCTGTTTTATACCAATCGTTTATGTGTTCCTAATTGCTCTTTGAGAATTACTAGTCAGGGAAGCCCATGGAGGAGGCTTGATGGGGCATTTTGGAATTGCTAAAACCTTGAAGGTGATACAAGAACACTTCTACTGGCCACGCTTGCAAAGGGACGTTGAAAGAATCTGTGGCAGATGTGTTACATGTAAGCAATCTAAGTCCACGGTACAGCCAAATGGTATGTATACTCCTCTTCCTATTCTTCTCATCCTTGGAATGACATATCTATGGATTTTGTGCTTGGACTGCCTAGGACTAGAACTGGGAAGGATTCCATCTTTGTTGTCGTTGATAGATTTTTAAGATGGCTCATTTCATTCCATGTCACAAAACTGATGATGCTTTGCATATAGCCGATTTGTTCTTTAAGGAAATCATTCGTTTGCATGGCATGCCTAGATCGATTGTGTCTGATAGAGATACAAAGTTCTTGAGTTACTTCTGGAAAACGCTTTGGTCTAAGTTAGGTACTAAGTTGTTGTTTTCAACTACTTGTCACCCACAAACTGATGGACAAACTGAAGTAGTTAATCGGACTTTGTCTACTTGTTGAGAGCTGTGATTAAAAAGAATCTCAAAACTTGGGAAGAATGTTTACCACATGTTGAGTTTGCATATAATCATTCTGTGCATTCGCTACTAAGTATTCCCCATTTGAGATTGTGTATGGTTTCAATCCTTTGTCACCTTTGGATCTAATGTCGTTGCCTTTGAGTGAAAGAATTAGCTTAGATGGCGAGAGAAAGAAAGCTAAACTTGTCAAACAGATTCATGAGAAAGCCAGGATCAACATTGAGGAAAAGACCAAGCAATATGCTAAACAAGCCAACAAGGGTCGGCGTGAGCTTGTTTTCGATGTTGGAGATCTAGTCTGGGTTTACTTGAGGAAGGATCGATTTCCAGCTGAAAGAAAGTCCAAACTTATGCCAAGAGTTGATGGACCATTCCAGATTGTCAAGCGAATCAACAAGAATGCGTATCAAGTGATTTGGAAGGTAAGTACAAAGTGAGTTCAAGCTTTAATGTTTCTGACTTGATTCCTTTTGTTGCAGATGATCCAGATTTGAGGTCAAATCCTTTTAAAGCGGGAGGGGATGATATGATCATGGATGGCACTGAAGAAGGAGAGCTTGAACCGGATGATGAACCAGTTGTTGAAGCCATGGAAGGACATGAACCGGAGCTTGTAGCTGAGGACGCCTTGCTTGTACCAGCAGGAGCCATGACCAGGGCCAGAACCAAACAGCTATATAAGTCTCTAAGTGCACTACTTAGCTCAGTGGAGAACCAGATCAACCTTATTGAAGATCAAGTGCAACCAGTCCATTTAGTAAGCTTCACGGAAGATTTAGGAAAACTCAAGACTGATTTAGGAAACCTTCCTAAATGAAAAGCATGAGACCGTCGTTTTTAGGATCTTCTTCCTAAACACAAGTCACGTTTCCTAAATTCAAGTTAAGTCCGAGACAAGGAGGGAAAGTCAAGACCGTGGTGATCTGAAGAGTTATTCAACACAACTTTATTTCAGTCAAGTCTTTATTAGTTATTGTCTTGTTTTTCCGTGTTGTCTCGTTATTATTTTCGAGAAGTCATAACACAAACTCTATATGTACTTCGAGAAATATTCAATCAAATAACAAGTTGTCTTTGATCATGTGATTGTCTTAGAGAGTGAATCTCTGTTGTTCTTCGTGAACAAACTCTGTTGCTTGGTGAGTCATATCCAAACAACAACCTTCTCTATCGTCTAAGTGAGTCATATCTTAGGATAGTGAAGTTCGGTATATCAAGAGCCATTCCGCAACTCTTGTGTGACCTATCGACCCATCCTTTGTTCTTCAAGCTAGTAGCTTACTGAGTTCAAAGTTTATCCAACAAAACCAACCCTCCAAAGTTCAATCCGTGGGAGTTTCGTATTAAGTGGTATCAGAGCAGCTTTGGGGTTATTGGTATCGAAATTTCTGCCCATCTTCTCATCTTTTCATCTATCATAAAATTCTTATCTATCTATCTGTTCTCTGGTTGAGTTTATCCTATTTAAAAAAAAAAAAAAAAAAGTAATATCTAAGACTAGGAGAAATCGGTCTTGTTGGAAAGAGACAAAAGTTTTAGGAACCAGGAGAAATCGGTTTCTAGGATAGATCAATCAACCAGAACCAAAAATCTTGCAATCTGTCTATCTAACTCTTCAAATTCTGTTGTTGTTTGGATCGATTCATTGGGTTTGATCGGATTTGTTCTACTAGAACTCTTGAGTTTTCGCCAACACCAAGTCGAGAGACCAAACACTTGTGAGAAAGAGGGTTATTACACTGATTCGTTTGTTGAATGGTTGCAGGAGAACATAAAGCGGTTCAACTTGGAGAACTCTGTTTTTATCTAATTTTTGTTCATTTTATCAGGATATGATGTCTGATCATAGCGAAAACGAACAGGAAAACAATCCAGGTCTTTCAAAATTTCAGATGAAGGCATTAATGGGAGAGATGACGCGATTAATGAGAGTTGAGATGGAATCTGTCCATGCACGACTTGATCGCATCCAAGAGGATACTCAGGGCCAACCTCAACAAAACGATGGAGGAACTGGCCAATCTCGCAACAACCAAAGACGATCACAGAACCAAGAGGAAAGGGAATCTGATCACAATTCCAGTGGAAGCCGAGGTGGTACCAGAAGACCGAGGCAGGACAATCATCTAGGAAGTCTTAAGTTGAAGATTCCTTCCTTTCATGGGAAAAATGATCCCGACGCCTATCTTGAGTGGGAAAAGAAAATCGAATTGGTTTTCGATTGCCAAAACTACTCAGAGATCAAAAAGGTAAGATTGGCTGCCACTGAATTTCATGGTTATGCTATTAACTGGTGGGATCAGATTGTGACAAGCAGGAGAAGATCAGGAGAACCAGCCGTGGATACGTGGGAAGAGATGACTAATCTCATGAGGAAAAGATTTGTGCCTAGCCACTACCATCGTGATCTGCATCAAAGGCTTAGACGATTGGTTCAAGGAACTAAAAGCGTGGAAGACTACTGCCAAGAGATGGAGACACTGATGATCAAAGTTGATGCTGTGAAGATCCGGAAGCCACAATGGCTAGATTCCAAGGAGGACTCAATCGTGAGATCCAAGATAGATTGGAGATGCATGAATACGACTGTCTAGAAGAGATGCTCCACAAAGCGATCTTAGTTGAGCAACAAGTCAAGAGGAGAATTTTCCTAAGTCTGTGTACAATCCAAGTGCTAAGTCTAGCTACCAAGACAAGGGTAAACCTCTAACTAAGTCTTCTTCCGATTTTAAAACTAATCCACCTTCTAGTGTTGTTAAAGGAAAAACAGAGGACCTACTACCACACGATCCAGAGATATGAGATGTTTCAAGTGTCATGGTCTTGGACACTTTGCTAAGGAATGCACAACAAGAAGGTCATGATCGTGTTGGAGAATGGGGAAGTAGAATCCGAGGATGAAGAACCACAATCCGATTCTGAAGAAGAGCATGTGGACTACCCTGCCCATGGAGAACTCTTTGTTAATAGAAGAACTTTGAGTGTGCAACCTAAACCGAGGGAGCATGAGCAGAGAGAGAACCTCTTTCACACCAGATGTCTGTTAAGGATAAGGTCTGTAGTTTGATCGTGGATGGAGGCAGCTGCACCAATGTGGCGAGTGAAACCTTTGTTAAGAAACTCGGATTGAGTGTGAAGAAGCATCCGCGACCATATCCACTACAATGGCTAAACGAAACAGGGGAGATGAAGGTGAGCCAACAAGTTTCGGTCCCAATCACCATTGGAAGGTACCAGGATGAGATACTTTGTGATGTACTTCCTATGGAGGCTGGACATATTCTTTTAGGAAGGCCTTGGCAATATGATAAGAAGGCAGTCCATGATGGGTTCACAAACCGTCACACCTTTGAGCATCAGGGAAAGAAGATTATCTTAGCTCCACTCTCACCTCAAGAGGTACACCGAGACCAATTGCTTTTGAAAGAAAGAAGAGAGCAGGCAAACCGAGATAAGGAAGCCAAAGCATCAAAAGAAAACGACTCTACAAAGGTAACGAAGTCCAACTTCTTTGCTAAGCCTAATGAGATCAAGCAAGCTTTGTTTGCTAATCGAACTATGCTTTTACTGGTTTTTAAAGAAACACTAATGTCTTCTTCTAACATGCACTGGAGTTTCCAAGTGAGTTTGAGTCTCTTTTGCAAGGATTCAGGGATGTGTTTGCAGATGAGAATCCGGAAGGCTTACCACCAATCAGAGGTATCGAACATCAAATTGATTCATACCCGGCGCTTCTCTTCCGAACAGACCAGCATACAGGACCAATCCTGTTGAGACCAAAGAGCTGCAGAAACAGATCAACGAGCTCATGGAGAAAGGGTACATCAGGGAAAGCATGAGTCCATGCGCAGTTCCAGTTCTCCTTGTGCCTAAGAAAGATGGCAGCTGGCGTATGTGTGTGGATTGCAGAGCAATCAACAACATAACAGTTAAGTACAGACATCCCATCCCTAGGCTAGATGATATGCTAGATGAGCTTCATGGATCATGTATCTTTTCTAAAATCGATTTGAGAAGTGGATATCATCAAATAGAATGAAAGAAGGGGATGAATGGAAAAATGCTTTCAAAACAAAGCTAGGGCTGTACGAATGTTAGTTATGCCTTTTGGTTTAACCAATGCACCTAGTACTTTCATGAGATTGATGAATCATGTTCTGAGGGCTTTCATAGGAGTTTTTGTTGTTGTATACTTCGACGATATACTTGTTTACAGCAAAACTTTTGAAGAACATAATAATCATCTTATGGCGGTTTTAGAAGTGCTTAGGAAAGAAAAGTTATATGCTAACTTGAAGAAATGCACTTTTGGGACAGATAATCTCGTGTTTTTGGGTTTGTTTGAGTGCAGATGGCATCAAAGTGGATGAGGAGAAGGTTAAAGCTATCAGAGAATGGCCAAGTCCTAAAACCGTGAGTGAGGTCAGAAGCTTTCATGGTCTAGCCGGTTTTTACAGAAGATTTGTGAAGGACTTTAGCACAATAGCTGCTCCTCTAACCGAAGTCATCAAGAAGAATGTGGGATTCAAGTGGGAACAAGCGCAAGAAGATGCATTTCAAACCTTGAAAGGGAAGTTAACTAATGCACCTCTTCTTGTTTTGCCTGATTTCATGAAAACTTTTGAGATTGAGTGTGATGCCTCAGGAGTTGGAATTGGTGCTGTCTAATGCAGGATAGGAAACCAATCGCTTACTTCAGTGAAAAGCTTGGAGGAGCCACTCTCAATTACCCCACATACGACAAAGAACTCTATGCACTTGTGAGAGCCTTGCAAACTTGGCAGCATTACCTTTGGCCTAAAGAGTCGTGGTGCACACTGATCATGAGACTCTCAAGCACTTGAAAGGACAGCAAAAGCTTAACAAAAGACACGCCAGATGGATTGAATTCATCGAGACCTTTCCATATGTCATTCGGTACAAGAAGGTAAAGAAAATGTTGTTGCTGATGCTCTGTCTCGAAGGTATGTGCTCATCTCTACTCTTGATGCTAAGTTTCTTGGTTTTGAACAAATTAAAGAGGTGTATGAGATTGATCCGGATTTCAAAGAACCTTATCTTGCTTGTTCTAAATCCGCAAATGGAAAATTCTTTAGGAATGATGGGTATCTGTTTTATACCAATCGTTTATGTGTTCCTAATTGCTCTTTGAGAGAATTACTAGTCAGGGAAGCCCATGGAGGAGGCTTGATGGGGCATTTTGGAATTGCTAAAACCTTGAAGGTGATACAAGAACACTTCTACTGGCCACGCTTGCAAAGGGACGTTGAAAGAATCTGTGGCAGATGTGTTACATGTAAGCAATCTAAGTCCACGGTACAGCCAAATGGTATGTATACTCCTCTTCTATTCCTTCTCATCCTTGGAATGACATATCTATGGATTTTGTGCTTGGACTGCCTAGGACTAGAACTGGAAGGATTCCATCTTTGTTGTCGTTGATAGATTTTTTAAGATGGCTCATTTCATTCCATGTCACAAAACTGATGATGCTTTGCATATAGCCGATTTGTTCTTTAAGGAAATCATTCGTTTGCATGGCATGCCTAGATCGATTGTGTCTGATAGAGATACAAAGTTCTTGAGTTACTTCTGGAAAACGCTTTGGTCTAAGTTAGGTACTAAGTTGTTGTTTTCAACTACTTGTCCCCACAAACTGATGGACAAACTGAAGTAGTTAATCGGACTTGTCTACTTTGTTGAGAGCTGTGATTAAAAAGAATCTCAAAACTTGGGAAGAATGTTTACCACATGTTGAGTTTGCATATAAATTCTGTGCATTCGGCTACTAAGTATTCCCCATTTGAGATTGTGTATGGTTTCAATCCTTTGTCACCTTTGGATCTAATGTCGTTGCCTTTGAGTGAAAGAATTAGCTTAGATGGCGAGAAGAAAGCTAAACTTGTCAAACAGATTCATGAGAAAGCCAGGATCAACATTGAGGAAAAGACCAAGCAATATGCTAAACAAGCCAACAAGGGTCGGCGTGAGCTTGTTTTCGATGTTGGAGATCTAGTCTGGGTTTACTTGAGGAAGGATCGATTTCCAGCTGAAAGAAAGTCCAAACTTATGCCAAGAGTTGATGGACCATTCCAGATTGTCAAGCGAATCAACAAGAATGCGTATCAAGTTGATTTGGAAGGTAAGTACAAAGTGAGTTCAAGCTTTAATGTTTCTGACTTGATTCCTTTTGTTGCAGATGATCCAGATTTGAGGTCAAATCCTTTTAAAGCGGGAGGGGATGATATGATCATGGATGGCACTGAAGAAGGAGAGCTTGAACCGGATGATGAACAGTTGTTGAAGCCATGGAAGGACATGAACCGGAGCTTGTAGCTGAGGACGCCTTGCTTGTACCAGCAGGAGCCATGACCAGGGCCAGAACCAAACAGCTATATAAGTCTCTAAGTGCACTACTTAGCTCAGTGGAGAACCAGATCAACCTTATTGAAGATCAAGTGCAACCAGTCCATTTAGTAAGCTTCACGGAAGATTTAGGAAAACTCAAGACTGATTTAGGAAACCCTTCCTAAATGAAAAGCATGAGACCGTCGTTTTTAGGATCTTCTTCCTAAACACAAGTCACGTTTCCTAAATTCAAGTTAAGTCCGAGACAAGGAGGGAAAGTCAAGACCGTGGTGATCTGAAGAGTATTCAACACAACTTTATTTCAGTCAAGTCTTTATTAGTTATTGTCTTGTTTTCCGTGTTGTCTCGTATTATTTTCGAGAAGTCATAACACAAACTCTATATGTACTTCGAGAAATATTCAATCAAATAACAAGTTGTCTTTGATCATTGTGATTGTCTTAGAGAGTGAATCTCTGTTGTTCTTCGTGAACAAACTCTGTTGCTTGGTGAGTCATATCCAAACAACAACCTTCTCTATCGTCTAAGTGAGTCATATCTTAGGATAGTTAAGTTCGGTATATCAAGAGCCATTCCGCAACTCTTGTGTGACCTATCGACCCATTCCTTTGTTCTTCAAGCTAGTAGCTTACTGAGTTCAAAGTTTATCCAACAAAACCAACCCTCCAAAGTTCAATCCGTGGGAGTTTCGTATTATTTCTGGACGTGTTATGAGATGCTAAGTCTCAATGTTCGTAACCTCGGATCTTTTTGGACTCTTTGTTTCTCCGGACGGGTTACAAGATGCTAAGTCCCGATTTTCTTCCTGATTGGTATTTCCGAGATATTCTTCGAGTTTTTGATGTGTTATGAGATACTATGTCTCAATGTTCATCATATCGAATTTTTTTTGAAAATTTGGGAGTATATGTATATACGGACCCACTCCCCCTTTTTTATGGAGGGGGGCAACTGAACTCGTTTTTAAGCGAGCTGCCTACGTACCCTTCGTGAAAAGGGATCAAGTCAACCGTAGTTCTGTTTTTTCTTTTTTGTAGCTTGAAGGCGGCTAAGTTTCGGCAGCGGAACCGCCCGTTGCGGCTTCAGGGTTTCTCCGATTTTCTTCGGTAGTTTTCGTTTATGCTTGGGCAATTTTAGCTTCTGTGGGTGGAACCTACGTTTTTTCATACTGCTCGGTTCTGCTTACTTTCTTTCCCAACTTGGGACTTCATCTTCCTTCTTTCTTTTCGTGTTTTCCCTCTGCGGGACCATCGGATTCTGGAGCTTGTGTTCTGCCCGTAAACAGATCCGTGCCTCTTCTGATTCCCCAGACGGTCTTGATTCGTTCGGTGTCGGGAATTTTAGGCAAAGATGATAGGTTGACGGGATTGCTCGCATTAAGTTGATCCACGGGGTTCCCATTATTACGTTATAAATTGCGGGGTGGTTTGCCACCGTAAAGTTAACGATCTTTGTGATTCCACCGGCACTAACAGGGAGCTGGATTGTCCTGTCTGTCATTGTGACTTCGCCGGAGAACCCGGTCAGTGATCTTGGATTGGGTTTTATCATGGACGTATCCACCTTCAACCTTTGGAGTGTCTCTCTAAAAAATGACGTCTATCGAACTTCTGGTGTCTATCGATCAAGACCCGAGAGACGTCGTGGTCGTTGATGTCCAGCTCCACTACCAATGGGTCGTCATGGGGTTGATCGAGACCTTCGGCGTCTTTTTCATGAAGGGCGATCTGGTCCTCGTTCTCGGTGATTGGCTCCGCAGGTTAGATTCTTGTCTCCTTTCCTCAGGAACGCATTTATGGAAGCCACGTGTCTCGACAGTATTGGGATCCTCCGATGATCATACGGATCCTCGTTCGGTTCACGGCGGAGTCGTCGGGACGTTCCTGATTGGGTCTCCTTCCCCGCTTGGGCGTTTCCTCGTCGGGCCCCTCGGGACGTTCCTGATTGGGTCGTCTGCCCGGGGCGCCTGCATCTTCTTCGGCCGTTCCGAGGCTTTCTAACGTTATCCCGTTTCCGAGCTCTCCGGCCAATAGTTTTGCCGCAAGTCTTCTTCCAATTGTTCTATAGTTTTCGGTCGAGTGGCCTTTGGCTTATGAAAAGTGCATAAGACATTTTCGTCGTATCCCAAACGGGTCCACATATTCCACGATCCTCTGCGCGTCCGTCAGATGGTCTTTCGGGGTTTATCTGATAATTGTGCGCTCCAACTGCGCCCTAACTCCTCTCGTTTGGAATGTTTGAATCTTCCTCGTCTCTCCCGCTTCGTCTACTCCTCCTCTTGTTCGGAATGTTAGAAGTTGCGCCAAACCTTTGGCGACCAACTTTGACGATTGGTGCTTCCGGCGGGGCCCTCATGTCTTCCTCGTAGATACGAAGTTAGAAGGCGGTGGAGAGCATCTTGGATCGGTATCGGCGGGTTTACAGTGATTCCTTTCGGAAGCTAGAAGACTTCAGTAAGGATTTCTTCAGGGCATTATTGCGGCACCGTCACTTAGGCCGTCGATTTTGGATCGATCACCTTGAACCTTTCGACGAATTCTCGAAGGCTTTCTTCGGGTCCTTGTGACAGCGAGTAGAGGTCTGCGTCGGACGTTGACTGCCTTATGAACAGTGAGTAATGCTTCAGAAAACCTGTTGATAACTGGTCGAAACCGTTGATCGTGTCTCTTTCTAGTCTTGAGAACCACGACAGGGCTGATCCCTTCAGATGTTCCACGAAGAGAAGGCAGAATCCGGCATCCCTCTCTTCGGGTTTGAATCTAGCTCGTCTCATCGCGATGTGGAAGGCCGTCATGTGGACTTTGGGATCGGTTGTTCCATCGTAGAAGGGGATTCGGATTTTGCCGGGGTCGGAAAGTCTAACGCTTGTGATCCTCGAAGTGAACGGGATCTTTTGCGTTTCCTCTAAGGGGCGGTCAATTTTCGGGGCCGCACTTGTCGCTTTATGGAGTTGCGACCTTACCTCCTTCATTTGGCTCGTGGTGAGCTCCAAACGGGAGCGGAGTTCGTCCAACTCGCTCCTTTGGCTTGTGGATCGGTTAGCTCGGGTCGCTCGTTCCTCTCTTTCCTGCTCTTCGATCCAGCGGAGCTCCTCCTCGTCTGTGTTCAGCTCTCCAACTTCGTCGTCAGTTTCGCTTTCTTCTCGGTCGGCTCCGTTTGTGGTGTCTCTTGGGTTTTCACCGTTGGTCACCGTGGAAATTTCCCGTTCGGCAGTTCGCCTAGTGGCGCTTTTTCGGTGCACGGGGGTGGTGCCGATGGTTCTCTCCTCGTTCCGACGGGGGTCTGCTCGTCGGGATTTTGATGGCCCGGGGGATCATCCCGAGGGGTGAAAATGAGGCGTATTGCCCCGAAAGTCCGGGGGCCACGTGCTAGCTCTGGGAAGCCGCTCTCTCCTGTGCGGCTGCTCTCTCTTGCCTGTTTTGCCGCTCCGCGATTTCGGCTACCATGATCCTTAGCTCTCCGATTGCCGAGATGTCTGGGCTAGACAGGAGGGACCGGTGTTGGCTACTTCTGTTATGACCGGATCTTCGGTCGGATCCCAAACCTGGATAATACGTTAGCGGAGGTCCCCGGCCGTTCCGGTTCCGATTCTCCGGCCGTGGATGTTCCGACGGCAGTCGCTCCTGTTCTGGCCGCTGATGTTTCGATGGCGGGAATTCCCGTTCCGGCCTCTCCCATGGCGGCTGCTCCGGCCGGTGGTTGATGATATCGTTGGTTCTCGTCCCCACAGAAGGCGTCAAACTGTGAGAGCCGAAACTCACACTGTCAAAACTTATAATTTTATGGGGGTTCGAAATTCTATTTTAAAAGAACTCAAGGACCGAAAAATGTAAAACGAAATATTTTATTGATATTTTTCGGAAAGTACAAGAATAATTAGCAAAAGCTGAAAAGTCTTATATTGCTAAAGCTCTTAATACTGGGATTTTGGGATGATCTGAACCTAGTACAAGCGTCTAAAACTCTTTCATTCCTTCCAGCCGCCCGATAGTCTTTTGGGCCCGATTCCTGGCCGATGAACAGTAACCGTGCCGATGAACAGTAACCGTGCCCGATAAACAGTAAACCGTGAATGGTAACCCGATGAATAGTAATCCATGAATAGTAAACGGGTCTCGATTAAGCGTAAATTTATTTCGGTAACTTTTCCTCGGGATGAATAGTGTTTTGTGAACAGTATTTTAACGGTTTCCCGCGTGAATAGTGGTTCCGATCATTTCTACGATTTCCGAGATCGAACCGCTTGTTTTTCTCTTTGAACCTTTCAGCGCCCGCTTCGTGTGTTGACGTTCAGCCGCCCGCTCTCTGTCTGGCATGCATGGGCGGCTGACTATGGTCCATGGGCGGTTGGACAAAGCTCGTGGGCTGCTGGACAATGATCGGGGCTGCTGGCCAAAAATCGGGATCAGAACGTGCGAACGTCTTGCCTTGGATCGATTCAGAGCCCGGGATTATGCTCGAAGGAAGGGTGATGGGCGGCTGGCCATGCTCAGGGTAAGTCCAGCCGCCATGTCCTGATTGAAACGTAATGGGCGGCTGAAGCATGCTCGGGATGAGTTCAGCCGCCATGCACTGATGAGAGGATGATGGGCGGCTGAAGCGGGATGCTCGGGATAAGCTCAGCCGCCATGTACTGATTGAAGCATGGTGATGGGCAGCTGGAACAATCCTCGGGATGAGTTCAGCCGCCATGTACTGCTTGATTGGATGCTGGGCGGCTGGAGCATAATACTCGGGATGAGTTCATCCGCCATGCACTGCTTGACGGGATGCTGGGCGGCTGGAGCATGATGCTGGGCTAAGTTCAGCCGCCATGTACTGCTTGACGGGATGCTGGGCGGCTGGAGCAGGATGCTCTGGATAAGTTCAGCCGCCATGCACTGATTGATGGGATACTGGGCGGCTGGAGCACGATGCTCGGGATAAGTTCAGCCGCCATGAACTGCTTGACGGAATGCTGGGCGGCTGGAGCATGATGCTCGGGATAAGTTAAGCCGCCATGCACTGCTTGACGGGATGCTGGGCGGCGGAAGCATGATGCTCGGGATGAGTTAAGCCGCCATTCACTGCTTGAGAAGACGTTGGCTGGCTGGAGCGTGATTCTCGGGATAGGTTCAGCCGCCATGCACTGATCTAAGCATGATGGGCGGCTGAAGCAACGCTCGGGATGAGTTCAGCCGCATGCACTGCTTGACGGGATGCTGGGCGGCTGAAGCATGATGCTGGGGATAAGTACAGCCGCCATGTACTGATTGACGGAATGCTGGGCGGCTGAAGCACGATGCTCGGGAAGAGTTCAGCCGCCATGTCTTGATGCAAAGATGCTGGGCGGTTGGAGCAATGCCCGGGACAAGTCCAGCCGCCATGCATTGCTTGACGGAATGCTGGGCGGCTGAAGCATGATGATCGAGAAGAGTTCAGCCGCCATGTTCGGTGATCCGTTTGGTCCCGATATTGAGTTCTCGTTCTATCAATCTCCGAGGAGGGGATTTTGACCCCAACAACGTGATCTCCGAAAATCCATAAATAAATCAATAACCGCAATGACTCAAAATAAATCGTAAAATAATATCTGAAATAAAATGCGCAATAAAACGTTAAAAAAATAATGTTTTAAAATAAAATAGTGGAAACCGTAAAATCCCAAAGTAGCACCTGATCTGATACACATCTACTCGTTCGTCTCACCTGAAAAAGAAAGAAGGAGGGGGTGAGTAACAGGGGAGTCACTCAGTGAGGTACGGAATGCTAAACACAGGAAAACACAGTTCCGGTCATAGCACTCCAAATACGGTAAAAAGAAACTAGACATGAACAAACACGACTCCAATGAGCAATCAACAACCCTACAAACGGTATGAGTGACCGTCAGCACCCTCACATAGGAGGTCAGTGTGGGATTGTGCTCACTCACACCGCGGGTTTGACGATTTATCGATCTTAAGGTCCCAGACAGCAGATCGACTAGGCTTCTGTACCCTTCTCACACAAGGTGTAGCTAGTACAGAAGTCCGTCTCTGTACCCTCGCAATCTCTAGACTCCACATGCTCGACTCCTCATATAATATATATATATATGTATAATAATTAATATAACAAAGAATATCAATTTAACATGCACAATCAATGGTTGAATCATCTATATTCCTATCTCCAATTTACAAACATTACTACCTAGACTCGAGCAAAGAACGGATCATATATAGCTCTAAATCTCATCTTAGAAGTTTCTAGGTGAAAGTACGGAATTCTGTGAAAAGCCACACTCACCTTAGCCAAGACGGATGATAACTGCGGCTTCCGAACTCTGGATGTCCAAACGGATGTTAAATCAGAAATCAGCACGAAAATTCGAGTGATGACGACCTTCGACTAACGAAAAACGGTTAAGGGTCAATTGGTCAAAGTCAACAGAAAAGTCAATGGTCAACGGTCAAACCGGACCTGACCGACCCGGTTACCCAAAAAACCAATCCAACTCGACCGGATTCTTAAACCAACTTGAATTGAACCAAACCAGGGTTAAACAACTTAAAATAAACCGAAATTGATTTAAACTAAACCATACTTAATTGCATTGAATTGGTTATCAAAACAACTAAACCTAAACCATGGAGATAAGATCACGTACGAGTTACGAGTTGTTGAGGACGTTGTGGTGAGCACGATCGACGACGAGGTGTTGTGGCTAGCAATGACGGAGGTGATGAGACGACGCCGGCAAGGAAGAAATGCGGTGGAGACGAGATCGGAGCAAACGTAGTAGAACGGAGATGGTGGAGAAGCTATAACTTGCTCCGCAAGCAAGAGTTTGAGGTCGAGTATATGGCTTGGATCTTGACAACGGTGGCACGTGGAGACAATGATGATGACAACGAGTTGCTCCGGTGATGGCTGGTGCAGAGAAGCGACGGTGGTGGCGGAGAAGGACGGCACGGTGGAGCTCACCACTCGGGATGCAACACACGTGACGGTGGAGGAGAACGACGGAGGTGAAGAATACGATGGCAACACTCCTCTTTCTCTCTTTCTCTCTTTCCTTCTCTCTCTATCTCTTCTCTTCGCTCTCTCCACTCTTCTTCGGCGGCTGCAACTAGGTTACGAAGAGCGAGATATGTACAATATATAAATATACACCATTCACGTAAAGAAAAAGGGAGATGGGCCCTATTGGGCCAGAGAAGAAATCGAAATGGGCCACATAAGGAAATAGGGTCGTTACAATTCCCCTACTTACGAAGAATCTTCCTCGAATTCAAGTTCTGACGCTTCAGGCTGATCAATCCTTAAAATCTCTCGTAGTGGTATACTTCCGTTTATGCGAGTCGTCAATGAGCTCACTCCTCCACGTACTACATGTACATCTCGATGAATGACGGAAGTTCCCAAATCTAACACCGACTGTCTGAATATGACTACTCTTCCTTGAACACTCTCTGAACTGACCAACGCCTGACAAGACCCGAACATACGAAACTACTCGAAAACCGATATCAAATAAGGTAAAAATGCCCCACCCAAGCTAACCTGACAAACACAAGTACTAACTAACGATGGTTCCACAACAACACAATACTCAAGACAACAAACTCAAAACACAACCTCGAAAACATAACACAATAATGAGTATAGGCAAAGGGCGCATACCGGCTCTCGGTTCGGCTCTCTCGTGGTCTCCAACAACAATACTCGCGGAGCAACGGCTTGGCGCTTGGGTGGCGGCGGAAGTAACCCCTGCGCCCTCTGGGGCAATCGCTGGATTTGTGACCCTACTGGCACAACTGTAGCAATCCCTCCGTAACAAACGGCGCATCGACTGGCTTAGACCGACAAGACCTGGCGATATGACCCAGCCGCACACATGAATAACACTGCTGCAATCTCTGAAATGATGGCGGTGACAACAAGAACAATACGGCGGCAATCCTGGCTGATGTCATCCCCCTCTATGTCTCTGGAGCCTTCACAGGCTTAGGCTGAGTTGGTCTGCTGGATCTCAGCTCCTCAGCTATCCCTTTTTCCATGACAGCGGCCTTCTCAACTTAGAGACCAGCCGGTCGTAGTCACCCACTGCACAACGGTGCGGATCTCTATTCGCAAACCATCCAGAAACTTCCTGATCAGATCCTTGTCAGCATTGGTCACTACGGAAAATCGGCGGAGACGGGTGAACTCCGCTCATACTCCCTGACAGCCATCGTCCACTGCAACAGACGCTCAAAAGCAGTGGCATTCTCATGCCAACCTCTCTGAGTGAAAAAACTCCGGTTAAACTCCCTCAGAAAATGTTCAAATGTGAGCACAATCCGACCTCTGCTACTCGCGACAACTCCCTCCCACCAGTGCAGAGCATCGTCCTTCAGATACTGCGTGGCCAAGTCCAACTTGAACTCCTCTGGGCACCTTGTGCGCTCAAGGTTGCGAAGAAGCGACCTCCTCCAGTTTTCAGTGGCAGCTGCATCCGAACCTCTAATAAGATGCTCTTGCCCTATATCCTGCGTCTGCTTTGTGATCACCCAATATGTGGGTCTCTCCTCAGCTTCGTCCGGTGGAAAGCGAGCACCCGGAATATTACCCCTGGGTGTGCCTGGTGAGCGGCAGCGGCTGCTTGCTCGCCTGAGCACCAACTGATGGGTAACCTCTATAGTAGCGACACGAACAACCTCCTGAGCAGCAATCCGAGCAGCCTCCAGAGCAGCAACCGAACTGCCTCATGAGCCACATTCTGGCTCTCCTCTGCGATCTGCCTCATCGCATCCTGGTTGCCATCCTGAATGACAGTCTGTGTGACGTCGATATTCCCAGCGACTCTGCTAGTCTCTCCTGCGCGCCCACGACCACTACCTCTAGTAACTCGAGCTCCTCTTTTGGTGGCATCTGAAAAGGAAGAAAACTGATTAAACTTTTGCTGTTGGAATGAGACAAACGGATAATAGATTAATACCAGACATATTGGGTGCTATGTATTTCTTTTAAAAATCCCCCAATCCCAAGAAAATTGAAAATCGTAGAAAACAATTTTTTTTTCTTAAATCCACCTCCCTGTTCAGAACCGGGATGGCTAAACCTAGGCTATGATACCAAAATGTAAACCCGTCTCATCCTCACTCGAGAACGGCGTGTCACTTACCACAACCATAACTCTAATCCTCAATCCAATAAATAACCACGACGTGATCTCCGAAAATCCATAAATAAATCACTAACCGCAATGACTCAAAATAAATCGTAAAATAATATCTGAAATAAAATGCGCAATAAAACGTAAAAAAATAATGTTTAAAATAAAATAGTGGAAACCGTAAAATCCCAAAGTAGCACCCGATCTGATACACATCTACTCGTTCGTCTCACTCAGTGAGGTACGGGATGCTAAGAACACTGAAATTGTTAAGAAAATAAGTCTTGTGTTTACTCCACCTGATTCTCATGATGCCTCATTTGTTTTAAAAAGATTATTACACATAGGACAACATGAAGAAAAGAATTGTGTAAAACCGCAAGTAGGAGAAGACTTTTCTAAATTCAGTGCTGAGGAAGTGATTCAATTAGTTTATGTTCTCATAGAGAATCCATAATGCACTTGTTTTTTGCCAAGAGAGTTGATTTGGATGCAGGAACCAAAGAGGAAAATCGTACAGGAACCTCACATGAAGAGAACTTGTCATCTAGCCAGTTCCGGTTGAAAGAAGAAGTGCGCCTATGATAACCAATACCCCAAAAGGAGAACGTGATGAACCAGGCCAGAGAAGAGGAGCTGTGCTATAATACCTACTCAAGGGAGAGCCACCAGACGTGCCAAACAACACACAGACCTCATATCTATCAAGGTAAGACCCTAAACTCTCAAATGAGGATGAAAGCTAACTTGCTTTCTATTGGTGCAGGTCATATAGTTTCGAGGTCGAAACCTTTTCAAGAGGTAGAGAATGATGTAGACCTCAAGTAAACATCAACCAAGGAGCATGAGGAACACACCAGGAGCTGACCAAGACCCTTGGAGAAGACCAGCTAAAGCGCATCAACGACCTATGCCCGTTTATTGAGCAAACAGCCGGGCCATAAAGATTTAAGCTACGATTCGACTTGTTCCAGAAACTAAACTCAACAAGGAAGCCCTGAGAGAAAGAATCAATCCAAAAGCATTCCGCATGAAGAAGTTATGCTGCTCACAAGTCAACGGACTTGCAGGGGTTCCATAAGAGACCAACTCCCAAGTATGGAAGCCTTCCAATCAAATTCAGAAGAAGCGCTTAAAGACCTCACAATATGGATTTAATGGGACTTCTATAGGAAGAATTCATCAAGTCTTTCAAGCTTCACGAACCCATAAAAGCCTTGAAGACTTCAGCCTCAAAACCAGGCCATATGAGCACAAGCAAGATAACTTTTGTTTGTTGTGAATCTGTGCAACGAATCAAGAGTATCTCAGTGGTATTTGGAGCTACTAGAGACCAGAGATCAAGCCTCAGCCACGCCACAGGTAGTTTAGATATTTTTATTATTCTTTTTGCAAACTTTCCTTTTCTTGTATTTTGAATGCCTTGTTGTTTTCTTTTACAAGTCTTGTAGTTTTGAGTCTTTTGTGTAGTTTTTCTTATTTGTGTCGACCTGAATTAGTCTAGCTGATAGGACCACTTAATAAGGTCCCTTGCAGCCTTGTAATCGGTAGACTTTGATTTAAAATAGACAACTTCTTCTTGAGACCATAGCCGCCGGCTTCTCTTGAACCCTTGCTTTCTTCTTTGTGTGTGGAATCACCATTGAAGGAGTGTTATTGTGTATCAGAGATCCTCTCATAATCTCTGTGGTGCTATCAATCCATCTCGGCCAGAAACTCTTGTGGAATCAAGTTATTCTGATCGTTTGGTGCTTGTGGAATCAATACCTGGTTCTTTTGCTGCTTGTGGAATCAACCAGCTGCTTTCAATCTGAAATCGTGTGGAGTAAGACTTGGTGGACTCCAATCTTACATCAAACGGCCTCAGGAAAAGCAAGTCCTAGCGAAGGACCCGCACGCCGAGTCTCGGAGGGAGAATTTTCCTCTCCAGGGTCGGCAAGGCAACCCGCCCGCTTTTGGCGCAACAAGTCGTTTTCAACGCTCAAATCACAGGCGACTCTACCGGCCGCCGCTTTAGCTTTGGGCGAGCACCTCACGATACTTCGTGCTAGAATAGCCTCCTTCTTTAAAGGAGTAACCACAACGATGGATACCGCCAACTTATCCGCGGGCCACTCGGGCGGAGGGATGGCTTGACTACCATCCGCAAGTCCTGACCCCGACGGGCCAACCGCCGACTTATCCTTGGAATCTTTTCCAAGCTTGTCTGCCTCTCCGTTCTTCTTCATTTGCCTCCTCTCGCGAAAAGATGATACACGAGTTTTAAACCTATTTCCTACTGCAAGTGCACAACAACGAAGTAGTACTTAGGGGTCGATCCCACGAAGGCCAAGTTCACACTTTGATCTTAATGAGCTAAATAAAAGCTAAGACATTCAATTGGGGTTTGGTTTCGTAAATAGCAAGTAATAAAAGCAAAAATCGGTTGTAAAAATAATATTAGACAAGCGTTAGGTCAAGGAATTTCGCAGGAGATTCAGAGCAAAGGATCAAACAACTATTAAGGCAATTATTTAAGCACAAGTCTAGAACTCAACATAAAGATAATATCAATCCACTCTCGTGGCATCAATAACTTTATCTAACAACCTAAAATCCTAACTCTCGTTGGTTTAGAAATCGCAGACAAGCATTAAGGATAGATTTGATTTGTTCACAATTCTCCAATACATCTACTCTCGCAGCTAATGAATAAATGCTCACCCAAGTTTCTTCTAGCAACCTAGCAACTCTCGCTGTCTAAGTTAAACCTAATATCATAAAATCAAGTGATCAATTCGATCCAAGCATTAAGAACAACAAGGGTGAAGACATCGATTTGAATAGCCTATTTGTGTTTAACCCTAAAGCTTTCCTTTGAAAAACTTAACCTAACTAAGAGATCTACTCAGACATAATAAAGAAGAAGAAAACAAAGAGATTATAGAGTCATCATAAAAGCTTGAATAGATAATAAAAGCTGAAAATAACCTTCAATAAGAACTTGATCAAAGCATAAAGATAGATAACAAAAACTGAAAATAACTAAATAAGAACTTGAGTAAAGCATAAAGATAGATAATAAGAGCTGAAAGTAAACTTAATAAAACTTTATCAAAGCATAAAGATAGATAATAAGAACTGAAAATAAACTAAATAGTACTGATAAAAGCATAAATGTTTAAAGCCTAAAAGAGAAGAGAAACATGTTTAGAAGCAAGAGAAGACTGAGAGAAGAAGATGGGGTGTGTTGCTTGTATGATGCTGTGAGTCCATTATATAGGCCATGGTGTAGGGTAGGAGGTGAGACGGGGAACGATCGTTCTGTAGGAGAACGGTCGTTCTGAGTGGTCGATCGCGAAGTAGGTGGGTGTAGGTGAGTCGGGGAACGGTCGTTCTGTTGAGAGAACGGTCGTTCTTGTGCTTTTTCGTCGGTAGAGTAGGTGAGACGGGGAACGACCGTTCTTGGAGAGAACGGTCGTTCTGAACTCTGTCGGCGGGTAGGTGGGAGCAAGACGGTCGTTCTCTATGGGAATGGTCGTTCTATAGGGGAATGGTCGTTCTCTTAGGAATGGTCGTTCTCTTCATGTTTTTCAACCTTAACTTGACTCGAACATGTCCGTAAGCGCCAAACTCCATAAAATCTGTATAAAGACTTGAGACAATATAAAAAGACTCCAAAACTAACGAAAGATGCAAATCAAAACTCAAACCGAATACTAAAAACAAATCAAAATATGTTAAAAATACATAATATCAACTCCCCCCAACTAAGACCTTGCTTGTCCAAAGAAAAACTAGAGATCTTACAAAGAGGAGAGGTTTGAAAAACGTGTGAAACTCGTAAAACTTATAGGACCATACTCTAAATCAATTGCCCGTTAACCGCATTCTCAAAGTTCAGATCAAACCATACTTCATCGTACTTCTCCATAACCGTAGTAAATAAGTGAAGTCTCATGATCAAGCAGAAATTAATATATAACATTCATTATCAAATGCGTGTACTCTCACAAAGGGAATATCTAACACGTTATGGTCTAGTATCAAGGTTGGTATTTGGTGGCTCAAGTGTTTCGGTTTCTTTTAGCAGTACAACGGATGCAAATCATTATGCAAAAATCACAGTGAGACATGGACCAATTAGGAGGTACACAACTCTCCTTAACTCTAATCCTTCTACCCATTAAAAGTTCATCCTCTTTGAAACGAAAATTTTCGATGAATATATTCAAAAAGAGATCACATTTTTAGACACATCCATGAGTTTAATCAGAAAGAGACCACCTATCTAGACACAGTCCTAAAGAAAAGTTGTGTCGGTCCGTATACTCCATAGTTTTTGCACATGAATGCAATGACAGTAACGAAAAATAAGTGGTTTTCAACATGGAAATGGTAAGGGTGTGGTACTAGACTAAGGATAAGTCTAGCCATTTGGAGTTAGTAAAGATTGGAAGAAATGATGCAAAGAAAACTCCAAATGTAAAATCCAATACATGATTATCAACCCCCTAAGTGAGATAAATTAATCCATATTAAGTTCCAATAATTCGATTAAGTTCAGATGATTGAGAAATTCACTAAATGATCAAGTTATGGATTTTTCTGCGTTTCCAAACTATCCTCAAACAATGCTAAGTAGTCGTAAGGCAATGACATCGAACATGTTGCAATTCCAAAAAGTTAACAAATTCACCAAGTGTTTTGACTCGATAAATTTTTTTTTAAGGTTCTTTTTTTGAAAATCTAAACACACCAAAATAAAACATAAGAAATAAACATCCATAAAACACACCGTTAGTACACAAATGAATCCCTCCCCAGACTTGTTTTAACCATCCCGGTTAAAAAATCTGAAAGAGAATCCGCAAACTCATAAATAGAATAAAAGTGTTCCAAAATGAAAATGGATATAACAAGGGTGACAGAAATAACCACAAGCAGATGGCTACAGAACGACCTTTCTTTAATTCGATGGGAACGATCGTTCTTCCTCGTAGCACGACCGTTCTTGTCAGGAACGATCGACCTCTTCACCCCCAGAAGAGCGGTTTCTCAAATACTTAATAAAGACCTACAAAAAATCTCGAGCAAAACAAGAAACATAAACAAAACAAGAACGAAAAACTTCACGATATTTACATGTTACCTGGTGGGTTGCCTCCCACGAAAGCGCTTGTTTTACGTCGCTAAGCTTGACGTGGAGAGTTGATTATGCTTGAGGAGGCTCGGTCAAGGGAGTTTCTTCCCCGTCTCCGAGTTGTGTGTCGGCAAGATATGGTTTCAATCGCTGTCCATTGACCACAAACTCTTCTCCTTTAGTTTTGAATAAGACGACAGCTCCATATGGTCGCACTTCCTTTATGGTGAAGGACCCTGACCATCTCGATCGCAACTTCCCGGGAAACAGCTTCAGCGAGAGTTGAAGAATAGAACCTGGTCGTTGGGGCGAAGTTACGAGCAGGATGTGCTTGTCGTGGTATGCTTTGGTTCGTTCCTTGTAGATTTGGAGTTCTCATAGGCCAGATGCCTAATCTCCTGAAGCTCGTGTAGCTGCATCATGCGTCGTTCTGAAGCCGGCTTAATGTCATAGTTGAGCAGCTTGACAGCCAATGCGGCTTTGAATTCGAGCTCAACGGGGAGGTGACAGGCTTTGCCGTAAACAAGGTGGAAAGGAGTGGTCCCGAGAGGCGTTTTGTAGGCGGTCCTGTAAGCCCATAGAGCGTCGTCTAGCTTGGAGGCCCAGTCCTTCCGAGTTGTGCTCACAGCCTTCTGAAGTATGCTCTTGATTTCGCGGTTAGATATCTCAACTTGCCCACTCGTTTGCGGATGGTAAGGCGTTGCGACCTTGTGCTTTACACCATTCTTGCGTAATAGATTCTCGAAGATCTTGTTGATAAAGTGAGAGCCTCCATCGCTGATGACAACTCGCGGAACACCAAACCTAGGGAAAATGATAGACTTGAACATCTTGATCACCACCCTTGCATCGTGCGTGGGACTCGCCAATGCCTCAACCCATTTAGACACATAGTCAACAGCTACGATTATGTACTCATTCCCGAAAGAAGATGGGAATGGCCCCATAAAATCAATGCCACATACGTCAAAGACCTCCACTTCGAGAATGAAGTTCTGTGGCATCTCATTGCGCTTGCTGATGTTGCCATGTCGCTGGCATGAATCGCATCTAGAGATAAAGCGCTGAGCATCTTTAAACATTGTTGGCCACCAATACCCAGCTTGCAGAACCTTGGAGACTGTTTTGAAAGTAGCGAAGTGTCCGGCATAGGAAGAGCCATGACAGTGAAACAGAATCTCCGGTATCTCCTCCTCAGCCACGCAACGTCTGAATACTCCATCTGGGCAATGCTTGTACAGGTACGGCTCATCCCAGAAGTTATGGCGAATATCCTTTAGGAATTTCTTCCTTTTGTTTCCCACAAAACCGTGAGGTTCTAGATCAGCAGCTAGGTAGTTCGCAATCTCACCAAACCAAGGAATCTGAGGATGTCGGCTGCTTTCGGTTTGGTTGCAGAATTCGGACTGAGCAGGTGCTCGCTGGGTGGGAGCACGTGCTTCCTCAATTTGGAATGCTCCGATCGAGTAAACCTGTTCTTCAGGGAGGCTGTCATTGAGTGGGAGTTCTTCATCAATCCGCATCCTAGATAAATGGTCGGCAGCACCATTATCTATTCCCTTCTTGTCTTTGATCTCCAGGTCGAATTCTTGAAGTAGGAGAATCCACCTAAGTAGCCGCGGCTTAGCGTCTTTCTTGGTCAGCAGATACTTGAGTGCTGCATGATCAGTATGAACTATAACCTTTGATCCAACGAGATAGGACCGAAACTTCTCAAAGGCAAAGACGACGGCCAGAAGCTCCTTTTCTGTCGTAGCATACTTGCACTGAGCATCATCCAATGTGCGACTGGCGTAGTAGATAACGTGGAGCTTCTTGTCTTTCCTCTGGCCGAGAACTGCACCAACAGCATAGTCGCTAACATCTGTCATAACCTCGAAAGGTAGGCTCCAATCTGGCGGCTGCACAATGGGTGCGCTGACCAATGCTCCTTTGATCGTATGAAAAGCCTCAAGACAGTCACTATTAAATTTGAACTTCACCTCCTTGCACAACAGCCTCGTGAGGGGTCTAGCTATCTTTGAAAAATCCTTGATGAACCTGCGATAGAAGCCTGCATGCCCCAGAAAACTGCGGATCCCCTTGACAGAAGTAAGTGGTTGTAGGTTCATCATAACCTCGATCCCATTCCTGACCATGAAGTGACACTTCTCCCAGTTTAGAACTAGGTGCTTTTCCTCACATCGCTGAAGTACCCTGCATAGATTAGACAAACAGTGAGAGAAAGAGTCTCCATACACCGAGAAGTCATCTATGAACACCTCCATTATGTCTTCGATCAAGTCGGTAAAAATGGACATCATGCATCACTGGAAAGTTGTCGGAGCATTGCACAATCCGAATGGCATGCGCCGGTAAGCGAATGTGCCATAAGGACATGTGAATGTTGTTTTCTCCTGGTCGTCCGGATTGATGGGAATCTGAAAGAAACCTGAATAACCATCTAAAAAACAGTAGTATGGATGGTTAGCAAGTCTTTTAAGCATCTAATCAATAAAGGGCAAAGGGAAGTGATCCTTCCGAGTTGCAGCATTCAGTTTACGATAATCTATGCACATTCTATGGCCGGTTATGATCCTAGTCGGTATCAGTTCATTCGTATCATTCTTTATTACAGTGATTCCACCTTTCTTAGGAACTACATGAACTGGACCAACCCAAGTACTATCAGAAATAGCATAAATTACACCGGCTTCCAGAAGTTTCATTATCTCCTTCTTAACAACATCTTTCAGATTCGGATTTAACCTCCTCTGATGTTCTATAGAACTCATCGATTCATTTTCTAGATGTATCCTATGCATGCAAAGATCAGGGGAGATGCCAGTGATATCATCAAGTGAATACCCTATAGCCTTTCTATACTTCCTAAGCTCGCATAAAAGTAAAGCTACTTCCACATTATTCAAATCAGCATTCACAATTATCGGGTAAGTAGAGTTCGTTCCAAGGAATGCGTACCTGAGCCCGGCTGGAAGATTTTTGAGCTCCAGTTTGGGTGCTTTCAATTCGCTCCAAGGGCTATCTATCGGGTCAAGTGGCGGAGCAGGTGCTCGCGGGATTGGAGCGGGTGCTCCGTCTGTTTCTGCCGAGTTCTCCTCATCTTCTAGGCTCGTGTACGCCACCATCTCCTCCATTCTTCGGTGTGAGAGCCGAAACTCACACTGTCAAAACTTATATTTAGTGGGGGCTCGAAAATTCTATTTTTAAAGAATTAAAGGACCGAAAATGCAAAAGAGAAATTTTTATTGATATTTTCCGAAAGTATATGGGAAATTAGCAAAAGCTGAATAGTCATAAATTGCTTAAACTCATAATACTCGGATCTGGGATGAGATTTACCCTTACATGAGCGTACATATATATACTGACAATCCTAGGAGGCTAAGACTTCAGATTTCTGATGTGGGACCTCGTCTTTCTTTCCCAGCCGCCGACCTAAGCTTTTTGGGCCCGATATCCGGCCCGAGAGTCTTCTGTGATCCATCCGTGCGTTCTGACCCAAATCCGGTCCGCCGATGAATAGTGATCCGTGAATAGTAAACCGGTGAATAGTAATCCGATGAATAGTAATCCGAATCTCGGTTTATGCTCAATTCGATTTTTCGGTTAACTTTGTCTCGGGATGAATAGTGTTCCGAGCGTTTTACGACTTCTGAGATTTGAACCGCCCATTTTTCGTTTGAACTTCCAGCCGCCGGTTCTCGTATCAATGGCCAGCCGCCGGATCCTTTGGCTCGTGTGCTTGGCGACTGGTCCATGAACGGCTGGACGTTCGTCACGGTCTTTCGGGGAATGTTTACGGACGTCTTTGGAGTCAGAACATGCACATGGATGATCTTCGGGTCGGTTCGGGCATGACGGTCGGTCGACTGGACGATGTTCGGACGATGAGTCTTGACTTGAGAAATGGTCGTGTGCATGTGATGAAGACCCGGCGGCTGGCACTTACCCCAGCCGCCGGTTGGTGTATCATGAAGATCCGGCGGCTGGCACTCATCCCAGCCGCCGGCCATGGACGTGTGAAAACCCGGCGGCTGGCACTCATCCCAGCCGCCGGATTCGGATGAGGAATACCCGGCGGCTGGCACTTATCCCAGCCGCCGGTTCGTATCTTGGATGGATCGTGGGTAGTTTGTCTTAGCTCGTCCGTCCCATGTTCGGATGAAGAAGACCCGGCGGCTGGCACTCATCCCAGCCGCCGGTTTCGGATGAAGAAGACCCGGCGGCTGGCACTCATCCCAGCCACCGGTTTCGGATGAAGAAGACACGGCGGCTGGCACTCATCCCAGCCGCCGGTTTCGGATGAAGAAGACCCGGCGGCTGGCACTCATCCCAGCCGCCGGCCTTGGATGGAGAAGACCCGGCGGCTGGCAGTCATCCCAGCCGCCGGTTCGTGTCTTGGACGGGTCGTGGGCATTTTGCCTTAGCTTGCCCGTTCCATGTTCGTGATTTGATCTCGACCTTGACTTCTCGTTCCGTCAATCTTCGAGGAGGGGATTTCGACCCCAACATTCGGCTGGAATCTAGCATCTTGGCAAAGTTGTCAGCATCCTTGCTCAAGAAACCATGCTCTCTTTCAGCTAGAGGTAGAGCGGTTTCAAGAGGATCCGGGCACAGAAGCTCTTCAGCTGCCTCATTATATACATCATCCACGCCTTCCACAGTGAAGGTCTGTCCATCCATCATCCGTTTCTTCAACAATTTATCCATCTCGAATGACATTACCATGTCGCCTAGCTGAAGGTCAATCACTCCATTCTGTACATCGATTATTGCACCAGCTGTGCATAAGAATGGTCGGCCGAGAATCAGAGGGTCTTTCGGTTCTTCTTCAAGCTCTAGAACCACGAAATCAGCTGGGATGAGTGCGTCTCAAATTAGCACATGAAGATCCTCTAACATACCTACCAGAAGCTTTGTTGATCTGTCTGCGAAGACCAATGAGATGCGCGTGGGTTTGAACTTTGTGAACCCTAACCGCTTTGCCACAGAGTATGGCATAAGGTTGACACTGGAACCGAGATCGCACATAGAGCATGTGAATGTCATGGGGCCGATCTTGACTGATAAAACGAATCTGCCAGGATCGCTTCTCTTCTTAAGGACCTTGTTCTGCAGAACAGCACTGCATTCTTTGGAGATTACCATCACATTTTCCTCCTCAGCTACTTTTCCGGAGACTAGGGTTTTCATATACCGTTTGAGAGCAGGTATCATCTGAATGGCATCCGTGAGAGGCAGCTTCACGGTTAGGTCTCTGAGCATCTCTCTGCATTTAGCATCCTCTAAATTCTTGCGAGACTTCTTGGGTGGTACAGGGTATGGGACCTTGGGTTTGTACACCCTTGCTTCCGGATTGCTAGCCGAAATTGTTGGAGTTTCTTGGCTGAGCATGTGCTCGGTTGACGCACCAGGGTGCTCGGTTGTCGCTTTTTTTCCTTTTCCGCTCCGGAAGTCGTTGCCGAATTCAATGTTTTCCCGCTCCTTAGCTCGATGGCGTTGACAAACTCCTTCCTAGGTGCTTCAGCTTTTCCAGGCAGAGTCCCTGGTGTTCTTTTTATAGACTCGGCAGTTTGTGCAATCTGAACATCCAGTTGCTTCATGTGGGTCCATACAGCCCCATACTTCCCATTAAGATCAACATACATAGTGTCAACTTTGGAGTTGATCTCTGCTGCCGCCTTTTGGTGACTCGCCATCAACTGCTGCATCATGTTCTTCAGCTCGTCTTGGGAGCTGGTTACTGAAGATGAAGGCTGCGGATTTGTGAAAGTCTGGGGTTGCGAGTTTGTGAAAGGCTGCTTTGGCTGATTCCCTCCTTGGAAACGGTTCTGATTAGGAATGAATGGCCGGTTCTGGTAGTTGTTGGAGTAGTTCTTCTGAAAACCCATATGTGGCTGATTTCCTTGCTTAGGATAAACCTGATCCTACGGATTCTCCACATTGGTGCTCCTATAGGACAGGTTCGGATGAGTGTTGAAGCTTTGGTTGTTGAAACCGCGGTTCTGTCCGAAACCTTGTCCCGTCACGTAATTGACCTCCATCTGATCATTCCTGGTTTCTTTCTCATAGACTTGAGCGAGAGGTGCTTCCCCATTCTCGTCCACAAAGTGGACTGACTTCTGGTTCTTTTTTAGCAAAAGGTTAACCAAGGCCACGAGCTCATTAATCATCTTGGAGTCCAAACTCTTGACCTTCTTCCTGTCGTACTCCGGGATTTTGTTGCTGGAACTTGCGGCTAGGTTCTCGATCAGCTCCAGAGCTCCTTCCTTTGACTTAGTGTAGAAGTCACCGTTACTAGCTGCATTCAGGGCGTTTCTGTAGTCCCAATCTACTCCGTCATAGAAGGTGCTGAGCAGCTGCTCATCACTTAACCCATGGTGAGGGCACTCGCGCTTGTACTCCTTAAACCGCTCCTATGCTTCATTGAAGGATTCGCCGGACTGTTGCTCGAATGAGGAGATCTTGTTCCTCAAGGCTGCGGTCTTGGATTTCGTGTAGAACTTATCCAAGAAGGCTGCTCGCGCATCAGCCCAACTCGGTAGAGAGCCTGGTGGTAAAGATTTTAACCACCATGATGCTTTTCCCGTAAGAAAGAAGGGGAAAAGCTAGCACTTCAAGAAATCTGGAGGCACACCATTAGAGCCGGTTGTGCTACAGATCTCTTCGAAGTTCTCGATGTGATCCATCGGAATCTCAGCAGGCAGACCGTGGAAAAGGTGTTGCTTCACGAGGGCGATCATTTGAGGCTTGATCTCGTAATCTTGCCTCTGGATGGTCGGGGTAACGATCGCAGATCGATCCTGGTAGTATGCATGAGCCGCATATTTGTCCCCAAAAGCAGGTTGTGCAATGAGTTGCCTCTCCTGTTGCAAGCGAAGCTGCTCCATGGCTGTCTGAAGTTGTTGCAGCTGAGCTGCGATGTCTGCTTGTCCGCCCATCTCTAAGTTGGCGGTGTCAGTCGGTTCTTCTTCTTGAACGGGTGTGTTGCGTCTTCTGCTTTTTCGTTCTCTCCTTGCTAGCTCGTCGTTTGTCAAGCAAAGAAGGTCCTCGTTGTTTTTGCTCCTTGTGCTCCTTGTGGACATGCACCTGAAACACAAAAACAAAGAAGAAAAGAAAACGAGTTCAGTAAAGTTCTTAGTCTAATAATTCAGCCGTAAACCAAAGGTGAAAATTTGGTCCCCGGCAATGGCGCCAAAAACTTGATACACGAGTTTTAAACCCTATTTCCTACTGCAAGTGCACAGCAACGAAGTAGTACTTAGGGGTCGATCCCACGAAGACCAAGTTCAGACTTTGATCTTAATGAGCTAAATTAAAAGCTAAGACAATTCAATTGGGGTTTGGTTTCGGAAATAGCAAGTAATAAAAGCAAAAATCGTTTGTAAAAATAATATTAAACAAGCGTTAGGTCAAGGAATTTCGCAGGAGATTCAGAGCAAATGATCAAACAACTATTCAGGCAATGATTTAAGCACAAGTCTAGAACTCAACATAAATATAATATCAATCCACTTTCGTGGCATCAATAACTTTATCTAACAACCTAAAATCCTAACTCTCGTTGGTTTTAGAAATCGCAGACAAGCATTAAGGATAGGTTTGATTTGTTCACAATTCTCCAATACATCTACTCTCGCAGGAAAAGAATAAATTGCTCACCCAAGATTCTTCTAGCAACCAGCAACTCTCGCTGTCTAAGTTAAACCTAATATCATAAAATCAAGTGATCAATTCGATCCAAGCATTAAGAACAACAAGGGTGAAGACATCGATTTGAATAGCCTATTTGTGTTTAACCCTAAAGCTCATGAATTCCTTTGAAAACCTTAACCTAACTAAGAGATCTACTCAGACATAATTAAAGAAGAAGAAAACAAAGAGATTATAGAGTTCATCATAAAAGCTTGAATAGATAATAAAAGCTGAAAATAAACTTCAATAAGAACTTGATCAAAGCATAAAGATAGATAACAAAAACTGAAAATAATTAAATAAGAACTTGATTAAAGCATAAAGATAGATAATAAGAGCTGAAAGTAAACTTCATAAAACTTGATCAAAGCATAAAGATAGATAATAAGAACTGAAAATAAACTAAATAGAACTTGATCAAAGCATAAATGTTTAAAGCTTAAAAGAGAAGAGAAACAATGTTTAGAAGCAAGAGAAGACTGAGAGAAGAAGATGGTGTGTTTGTAGCTTGATGCTGTGAGCCCATTATATAGGCCAAGGTATAGGGGAGTAGGTGAGACGGGGAATGACCGTTCTGTAGGAGAACGGTCGTTCTGAGTGGTCGATCGCGAAGTAGGTGGGTGTAGGTGAGTCGGGGAACGGGTCGTTCTGTTGAGAGAACGGTCGTTCTTGTGCTTTTTCGTCGGCAGGGTAGGTGGGAGCAAGAACGGTCGTTCTCTATGGGAATGGTCGTTCTAAAGGGGAATGGTCGTTCTCTTGGGGAATGGTCGTTCTCTAGGGGAATGGTCGTTCTTTCGTGTTTTTCACCTTAACTTGACTCGAACATGTCCGTAAGCGTCAAACTCCATAAAATCTGTATAAAGACTCGAAACAATAGAAAAGACTCGAAAAACTAACGAAAGATGCAAATCAAAACTCAAACCGAATACTAAAAACAAATCAAAATATGTTAAAAATACATAATATCAAAATACGGCCTAACAATGATATTAGATTCAAGGAGACGGAAAGGGCACTCGGCTTTAGGAAGAATTCGTGAAGAAAAAGAAGAAGCAAGGGCGCATATATATAGTCGGACGGTTCGAATCCCAGTTCGAATAGGAATTAGATCTTTCCAATTCCGAGCCAACCGCCCACAAGTCGTTCATATGAAAAAGGAAGTTTTTCTTTTTGTTATAAAAAAAAAAAAAAAAAGAGAGGAAATTTTCCGTTTCGGTCAATCCCGATTAAACCTCGGCTTAAAGCTCATCGTTCCAGACTACGGAGACAAAGAGCTGGGGGGCTAACTGTTGGGGTCGAAATCCCCTCCTCGAAGATTGACAAAACGAGAGTCCATAAGCAAGATCAAATGGAAACTTATCCCAAGCATGGACCGAACGAGCTAAGGCCAGCTGCCCACGATCTGTACGAGACACGACCCGGAGGCTGGTACGAGGCCAGCCTCCCACGGCCAGTGCAAGGAGTGACCCGTCGGCTGGGACAAAGCCAGCCGCCCATGGTCGATCCGAGGCAAGGCCCGGCTGCCGAGATACGGCCAGCCGCCCATCTTCCCTCCGAGGATAGATCCGGCTGCCGGGATACGGCCAGCCGCCCATCTTCCCTCCGAGGATAGATCCGGCTGCTGGGATACGACCAGCCGCCCATTTCCCCTCCGAGGCAAGGCCCGGCTGCCGGGATGCGGCCAGCCGCCCATCTTCCCTCCGAGGATAGATCCGGCTGCCGGGATACGTCCAGCGCCCATCTTACCTCCGAGGATAGATCCGGCTGCTGGGATACGGCCAGCCGCCCAAGCTTTCCCCGAACAAGACCCGGCGGCTGGGATATGGCCAGCCGCCCAAGCCTTCTCCGAACACGGTGAGGCGGCTGGGATAAAGCCAGCCTCCCATGATCAATTTCTTAGTCAAGACTCGTTATCCGAACACTGTCCAGCCGACCGACCATCAAGCATAACTCTAAGCTCGGACCGACTCGAAGATTAGGCATTTGCATGTTCTGACTCCAAAACATCCATAAACATTCTTCGAAAGACCGTGACCGACGTTCAGCCGTCCATGGACCAGTCGCGCAAGCACACGAGCCAAAGGAATTGGCGGCTGGCCATCAATACCAAAACCGGCGGCTGGAAGTTCGAATAAAGAACGTTCGGAATACTATTCACATGGGAAAAACCGTCAAAACACTATTCATATCGGATTCCTATTCATTGATTATAAAAGGCGGGCCAGATTTGGGTCAGAATGTGCAGGTGGATCACAAAAGATTTTCGGGCCGGATTTCGGGCCCATCGATTATAAAAGGCGGGCCAGATTTGGGTCAGAATGTGCAGGTGGATCACAGAAGATTTTCGGGCCGGATTTCGGGCCCAGAAGGTTAAGTCGGCGGCTGAGAAGAAACTACAGAGTCCCACATCGAAAATATGAAGTCTTAGCATCCTAGGATTGACAGTATATATATGTACGCTCATGTAAATGTCAAAGTCATCCCATATCCGGGTATTAGGAGTTTTAGCAATATAAGACTTTTCAGCTTTTGCTAATTATTCTTGTACTTTCGGAAATCATCATAAAATCTCTCTTTTTGCATTTTCGGTCCTTTAGTTCTTTAAAATAGAATTTTCGAGCCCCCATAAAATTTAAGTTTTGACAGTGTGAGTTTCGGCTCTCACAAAATATATTCTTAAAGGGCGGGCTCCTCTGAAAGGTCCAGACTTTGTTGATCCAATGATGACTTATCCTGGAATGGATGGCGTTTGGATGTACCGTTACTAGAAGTACGGAGAGGCTGGTCCGTCTGAGCCGGCGGCTGCATTTGAGCCAGAGGCCGGATTTGAGCCGGAGGCCGAGCCTTCTGTTCCGATGGCGTCCGAGGGACAAGTTCCTGTTCCCCAGGAATCTGATCGTGCCGCTGCGGCCGACAAAGGCAAAGGGGTTGCTAGCGGTTTGGATCGTTTGAGGAAGACCAAGGCTCCTCGAAGGGTCGAGGCTCCCGAGTCCGGTTTGATGTTAGATGCCCGCAAGGCGGCAGAAGGAGACTTGGTTGAATCTGCGAGGGTCGTGGATTATATCGGCGAATCTGCCCCGACTACTACTCTGCCGTTTGATCCCTCGGCAGCATATGGGGATTTATCTTCCGGCCTTGTGATGGTATCTTCTTGCTTAGTTGCTTTTGATATGAGTTTGCTCTTCTCTTGACCTTGCTTATTGAATACTCGTCTTGTTTTGATTCAGATCGCCACTCGGGCGCATGCGACCCGGCTCAAACTCGAGGCGACGACAAAAGAGTCCCGGAAGAAGGACAAAAAGATTAGAAATCTGGAGGTCCGGCTCAGGAGAGCGGAGAAGAAGGCCCAAAGGCTTGAATCTGCCGCTGCCGCGGAGGTGCAGGCTCTTAAAGACGAGCTCAAGGAGGCCAAGCGTGAGATGGATACGGCAGCGAAATGCTGCCAATGGGCGGCTGTGGAGAAATTCCGTCTTCGCGTCGAGAGTGCGAGGGCTGCCTTAGCTCCGCTGCGTTAGGCCAGGTTAGGCGAGGCTGCTCTGACCGAAGTCGGCTCGAACCTGGTGATGGTCCGGGATATTAAATCCGGGAAGAAGAAGGTTGACGAAGAGGAGGCCGAGTTGGAGTCTCCGGGTGCAGACGTCCAGGACATGGCTGAAGCTGGCGCTCTCCTCTCGTCGAGCATGATTAGGTTTTTGCTTATTGAAATAATAAAACGATTGATTAGGCCCGTCAGACTAACTTACTTGCATTTCTGTTGTTGTTTTCGAGTTGCTGGAGTACCCGATGTATTTGCTTCTATTAAACTCACTTGATTGCTTGATTTTCTCTTTTAAGGATATCATTTCATCATTCAGTTATATTTGCTTCGACGTTGATGGCTTTGGCTCAAGCTTTGAAACCGGTGTATCATTTTGGATACTATTCGGATTTTAGTTCTCGTCGGGATTATTAGACCGTTCTTGACTCTGTTCTTTGGCTCCGGACTCGAGTTGTGAAACCAGCATATCGTCTCGGATATTGTTTGGATTTTGGTTGAGGCTGCCGAATCCTTGCTTGTCTTCGCTGGATTCTTCGGACCTCTTATCTTGTCTGCTTGTATTTTGTATGGTGCGTTTCGAGATGCTTTTTCTGGGCATTCCGAACTTAAGGAACCAGTGTATCATCGCGGATACTGTCTGGGTTTATATTTTTCGTCCGGATCCATTCTCAACTTCGCTGGACCCTTGATCCGTTTTGTTCCTACTTGGTTATTCGACTTTCTTCCATGAATCGTCTTTTAACTCTTTTGGTTATGTTTGACTTGTTCAATGGACTTGTGCTTTGTATGCTGCGTTGGAGATGCTTTTCCGGGCACTCGAGATTTCTGACCAGGGTTCTGGATTGCAGATGTCTCTGGGTTTAATGTTTGTTTTGGTGTCGCGGGAACTGAGCTCGCTTGACTCCCTCTTTCGACGGAACGCTTTTAAGATCTCTTATCAGAGCCGGTTGACACTGCGTCCTCGAGTGTCTTAGACCAGCTTTTCAACTTCCGGTTTACACCACGCACTATTTACCTATGCTAAGTGTTCTTGAAGTTAAACTAATCAGAACATCGTCTTGACGCTTCCGCATTCCCGATCATGTTACGCCTTTCGGATGTTAGTCCGGAATATTGTATAGCGCGCTACTCTTATCCGCTGCGGATGTCAAAAGAACCATGGTTAAAGTAAGAGTCTTGTTGTGGCCAGCAACAGAAGTGTTCGTTTGGATTTGAATACTTGAGAGATATTTTATGTATCTCAATCGATGGATAGTCCCGAGATGCTAAGTCCCGATGTTTATCGGGTCGTTTCGGGGGATCGTTCGAGTTTAGACGTGATATGAGATGCTAGGTCTCAATGTTCGTCACCTCGGATCTCTTGGACTCTTTGTTTCTCCGAAGGTTACAAGATGCTAAGTCTGATTTTCGTCCGGATCTGTATTTTTGGGAATTACTCAAGTTTCTGGAGTGTTATGAGATGCTAAGTCTCAATGTTCGTAACCTCGGATCTTTTTGGACTTTGTTTCTCCGGACGGGTTACAAGATGCTAAGTCCTGATTTTCTTCCTGATTGGTATTCCGAGATATTCTTCGAGTTTTTGATGTGTTATGAGATACTATGTCTCAATGTCTCATATCGAATTTTTTGAAAATTGGGAGTATATGTATATACGGACCCACTCCCCCTTTTTATGGAGGGGGGCAACTGAACTCGTTTTTTAAGCGAGCTGCCTACGTACCCTTCGTGAAAAGGGATCAAGTCAACGTAGTTCTGTTTTTTTTTTTGTAGCTTGAAGGCGGCTAAGTTTCGGCAGCGGAACCGCCCGTTGCGGCTTCAGTGGTTTCTCCGGTTCTTTCTTCGGTATTTTCGTTTATGCTTGGGCAATTTTAGCTTCTGTGGGTGGAACCTACGTTTTTCATATGCTCGGTTCTGCTTATTTCTTTCCCAACTTGGGGACTTCATCTTCCTTCTTTCTTTTCGTGTTTTCCCTCTGCGGGACATCGGATTCCGGAGCTTGTGTTCTGCCAGTAAACAGATCGTGCCTCCTTCTGATTTCCCCAGACGGTCTTGATTCCGTCGGGTCGGGGATTTTAGGCAAAAGATGATAGGTTGACGGGATTGCTCGCATTAAGTTGATCTACGGGGTTCCCATTATTACGTTATAAATTGCGGGGTGGTTTGCCACCGTAAAGTTACGATCTTTGTGATTCCACGGCACTAACAGGGAGCTGGATTGTCCTGTCTGTCATTGTGACTTCGCCGGAGAACCCGGTCAGTGATCTTGGATTGGGTTTTATCATGGACGTATCCACCTTCAACCTTTGGAGCGTCTCTCGAAAAAAATGACGTCTACCGAATTCTGGTGTCGATCAAGACCCGAGAGACGTCGTGGTCGTTGATGTCCAGCTCACTACCAATGGGTCATCATGGGGTTGATCGAGACCTTCGGCGTCTGTTTCATGAAGGGCGATCTGGTCCTCGTTCTCGGTGATTGGCTCCCGCAGGTTAGATTCTTTGTCTCCTTTCCTCAGGAACGCATTTATGGAAGCCACCGTGTCTCGACAGTATTGGGATCCTCCGATGATCATACGGATCCTGTTCGGTTCACGGCGGAGTCGTCGGGACGTTCCTGATTGGGTCTCCTTCCCCGCTTGGGCGTTTCCTCGTCGGGCCCCTCGGGACGTTCTGATTGGGTCGTCTGCCCGGGGCGCCTGCATCTTCTTCGGCCGTTCCGAGGCTTTCTAACGTATCCCGTTTCCGAGCTCTCCAGCCAATAGTTTTGCCGCAAGTCTTCTTCCAATTGTTCTATAGTTTTCGGTCGAGTGGCCTTTGCTTTATGAAAAGTGCATAAGACATTTTCGTCGTATCCCAAACGGGACCACATATTCCACGATCCTCTGCTGCGTCCGTCAGATGGTCTTTCGGGGTTTATTGATAATTGTGCGCTCCAACTGCGCCCTACTCCTCCTCTCGTTTGGAATGTTGAATCCTTCCTCGTCTCTCCCGCTTCGTCTACTCTCCTCTTGTTCGGAATGTTAGAATGTTGCGCCGAACCTTTGGCGACCAACTTTGACGATGGTGCTTTCCGGCCGGGGCCCTCATGTCTTCCTCGTAGATTACGAAGTTAGAAGCGCGGTGGAGAGCATCTTGGATCGTTATCGGCGGGTTTACAGTGATTTCCTTTCGGAAGCTAGAAGACTTCAGTAAGGATTTCTTCAGGGCATTTATTGCGGCACCGTCACTTAGCCGTCGATTTTCGATACGATCACCTTGAACCTTTCGACGAATTCTCGAAGGCTTCTTCGGGTCCTTGTGACAGCGAGTAGAGGTCTGCGTAGGACGTTGACTGCCTTATGAACAGTGAGTAATGCTTCAGAAAACCTGTTGATAACTGGTCGAAACTGTTGATCGTGTCTCTTTCTAGTCTTGAGAACCACGACAGGGCTGATCCTTCAGATGTTCCACGAAGAGAAGGCAGAATCCGGCATCCCTCTCTTCGGGTTTGAATCTAGCTCGTCTCATCGCGATGTGGAAGGCCGTCATGTGGGCTTTGGGATCGGTTGTTCCATCGTAGAAGGGGATTCGGATTTTTCCGGGGTCGGAAAGTCTAACGCTTGTGATCCTCGAAGTGAACGGGATCTTTTGCGTTTCCTCTAAGGGGCGGTCAATGTTCGGGGCCGCACTTGTCGCTTTATGGACTTACGACCTTACCTCCTTCATTTGGCTCGTGGTGAGCTCCAAACGGCGCGGAGTTCGTCCAACTCGCTCCTTTGGCTTGTGGATCGGTTAGCTCAGGTCGCTCGTTCCTCTCTTTCCTGCTCTTCGATCCAGCGGGATCCTCCTCATCTGTGTTCAGCTCTCCAACTTCGTCGTCAGTTTCGCTTTCTTCTCGGTCGGCTCCGTTTGTGGTGTCTCTTGGGTTTTCACCGTTGGTCACCGTGGAAATTTCCCGTTCGGCAGTTCGCCTAGTGGCGCTTTTTCGGTGCAACGGGGGTGGTGCCGATGGTTCTCTCCTCGTCCGACGGGGGTCTGCTCGTCGGGATTTTGATGGCCCGGGGGATCATACCCGGGGGTGAAAATGAGGCGTATTGCCCCGAAAGTCCTGGGGCCACGTGCTAGCTCTTGGGAAGCCGCTCTCTCCTGTGCGGCTGCTCTCTCTTGCCTGTTTTGCCGCTTCGCGATTTCGGCTACCATGATCCTTAGCTCTCCGATTGCCGAGATGTCCTGGCTAGACAGGAGGGACCGGTGTTGGCTACTTCTGTTATGACCGGATCTTCGGTCGGCATCCCAAAACTGGATAATACGTTAGGGAGGTCCGGCCGTTCGGTTCCGATTTCTCGGCCGTGGATGTTCCGACGGTAGTCGCTCCTGTTCTGGCCGCTGATGTTTCGATGGCGGGAATTCCCGTTCCGGCCTCTCCCGTGGCGGCTGCTCCGGCCGGTTGGTTGATGATATCGTTGGTTCTCGTCCCACAGAAGGCGTCAAACTGTGAGAGCCGAAACTCACACTGTCAAAACTTATAATTTATGGGGGTCGAAAATTCTATTTTAAAAGAACTCAAGGACCGAAAAATGTAAAAAGAAATATTTATTGATATTTTTCGGAAAGTACAAGAATAATTAGCAAAAGCTGAAAAGTCTTATATTGCTAAAGCTCTTAATACTGGGATTTGGGATGATCTGAACCTAGTACAAGCGTCTAAAACTCTTTATGGACGATGTGGGACTTTTTTCATTCCTTCCAGCCGCCGACCTAGTCTTTTGGGCCCGATTCCTGGCCCGATGAACAGTAAACCGTGCCTGATGAACAGTAAACCGTGCCGATAAACAGTAAACCGTGAATGGTAACCCGATGAATAGTAATCCATGAATAGTAAACCGGGTCTCGATTAAGCGTAAATTTATTTTTCGGTTAACTTTTCCTCGGGATGAATAGTGTTTTGTGAACAGTATTTTAACGGTTTTCCCCGTGAATAGTGTTCCGATCATTTCTACGATTTCCGAGATCGAACCGCTTGTTTTTCTCTTTGAACCTTTCAGCCGCCCGCTTCGTGTGTTGACGTTCAGCCGCCCGCTCTCTGTCTGGCATGCATGGGCGGCTGACTATGGTCCATGGGCGGTTGGACAAAGCTCGTGGGCTGCTGGGACAATGACGTGGGCTGCTGGCCAAAACTCGGATCAGAACGTGCGAACGTCTTGCCTTGGATCGATTCAGAGCCCGGGATTATGCTCGAAGGAAGGGTGATGGGCGGCTGGCCATGCTCAGGGTAAGTCCAGCCGCCATGTCCTGATTGAAGCGTAATGGGCGGCTGAAGCATGCTCGGGATGAGTTCAGCCGCCATGCACTGATAGAGGATGATGGGCGGCTGAAGCGGGATGCTCGGGATAAGCTCAGCCGCCATGTACTGATTGAAGCATGGTGATGGGCAGCTGGAACAATCCTCGGGATGAGTTCAGCCGCCATGTACTGCTTGATTGGATGCTGGGCGGCTGGAGCATAATACTCGGGATGAGTTCAGCCGCCATGCACTGCTTGACGGGATGCTGGGCGGCGGGAGCAGGATGCTGTGGATAAGTTCAGCCGCCATGACTGATTGATGGGATACTGGGCGGCTGGAGCACGATGCTCGGGATAAGTTCAGCCGCCATGAACTGCTTGACGGAATGCTGGGCGGCTGGAGCATGATGCTCGGGATAAGTTAAGCCGCCATGCACTGCTTGACGGGATGCTGGGCGGCTGAAGCATGATGCTCGGATGAGTTAAGCCGCCATTCACTGCTTGAGAAGACGTTGGGTGGCTGGAGCGTGATGCTCGGGATAGGTTCAGCCGCCATGCACTGATCTAAGCATGATGGGCGGCTGAAGCAACGCTCGGGATGAGTTCAGCCGCCATGCACTGCTTGACGGGATGCTGGGCGGCTGAAGCATGATGCTGGGGATAAGTACAGCCGCCATGTACTGATTGACGGAATGCTGGGCAGCTGAAGCACGATGCTCGGGAGAGTTCAGCCGCCATGTCTTGATGCAAAGATGCTAGGCGGTTGGAGCATTGCCCGGGACAAGTCCAGCCGCCATGCATTGCTTGACGGAATGCTGGGCGGCTGAAGCATGATGATCGAGAAGAGTTCAGCCGCCATGTTCGGTGATCCGTTTGGTCCCGATATTGAGTTCTCGTTCTATCAATCTCCGAGGAGGGGATTTTGACCCCAACAACGTGATCTCCGAAAATCCATAAATAAATCAATAACCGCAATGACTCAAAAAAACGTTAAAATAATATCTGAAATAAAATGCGCAATAAAACGTTACAAAAATAATGTTTTAAAATAAATAGTGGAAACCGTAAAATCCCAAAGTAGCACCTGATCTGATACATATCTACTCGTTCGTCTCACCTGAAAAAGAAGAAGGAGGGGGTGAGTAAAGGGGAGTCACTCAGTGAGGTACGGGATGCTAAACCACAGGAAAACACAGTTCCGGTCATAGCACTCCAAATACGGTAAAAAGAAACTAGACATGAACAAACACGACTCCCAATGAGCAATCAACAACCCTACAAACGGCGACAGTGACCGTCAGCACCCTCACACTAGGAGGTCAGTGTGGGATTGTGCTCACTCACACCGCCGGGTTTGACGATTTATCGATCTTAAGGTCCCAGACAGCAGATCGACTAGGCTTCTGTCCCCCCTCTCACAAGGTGTAGCTAGTACAGAAGTCCGTCTCTGTACCCTCGCAATCTCTAGACTCCAACATGCTCGACTCCTCATATATATATATATATATATATGTATAATAATTATATATAACAAAGAATTATCAATTTAACATGCACAATCAATGGGTTGAAATCTATATCCTATCTCCAATTTACAAACATTACTACCTAGACTCGAGCAAAGAAACGGATCATATATAGCTCTAAATCTCATCTTAGAAGTTTCTAGGCGAAAGTACGGAATTCTGTGAAAAGCCACACTCACCTTAGCCAAGACGGATGATAACTGCGGCTTCCGAACTCTGGATGTCCAAACGGATGTTAAATCAGAAATCAGCACGAAAATTCGAGTGATGACGACCTTCGACTAACGAAAAACGGTTAATGGGTCAATTGGTCAAAGTCAACAGAAAAGTCAATGGTCAACGGTTCAAACCGGACCTGACCGACCCGGTTACCCAAACCAGATCCAAACTCGACCGGATTCTTAAACCAACTTGAATTGAACCAAACCAGGGTTAAACCAACTTAAACTAAACCGAAATTGATTTAAACTAAACCATACTTAATTGCATTGAACCGGTTATCAAAACAACTAAACCTAACCATGGAGATAAGATCACGTACGAGTTACGAGTTGTTGAGGACGTTGTGGTGAGCACGAGATCGACGAGGCTGTTGTGGCTAGCAATGACGGAGGTGATGAGACGACGCCGGCAAGGAAGAAAATGCGGTGGAGACGAGATCGGAGCAAACGTAGTAGAACGGAGATGGTGGAGAAGCTATAACTTGCTCCGCAAGCAAGAGTTTGAGGTCGAGTATATGGCTTGGATCTTGACAACGGCGGCACGTGGAGACAATGATGATGACAACGAGTTGCTCCGGTGATGGCTGGTGCAGAGGAAGCGACGGTGGTGGCGGAGAAGGACGGCACGGTGGAGCTCACCACTCGGGATGCAACACACGTGACGGTGGAGGAGAACGACGGAGGTGAAGAATACGATGGCAACACTCCTCTTTCTCTCTTCTCTCTTTCCTTCTCTCTCTATCTCTTCTTCTTCGCTCTCTCTCACTCTTCTTCGGCGGGGCTGCAACTAGGTTACGAAGAGCGAGATATGTACAATATACACATATACACCATTCACGTAAAGAAAAAGGGAGATGGGCCCTGTTGGGCCAGAGAAGAAATCGAAATTGGGCCACATAAGGAAATAGGGTCGTTACAATTCTCCCCACTTACGAAGAATTCTTCCTCGAATTCAAGTCTGACGCTTCAGGCTGATTCAATCCTTAAAATCTCCTCGTAGTGGTATACTTCCGTTTCTGCCGAGTCGTCAATGAGCTCACTCCTCCACGTATTACATGTACATCTCGATGAATGACGGAAGTTCCCAAATCTACTACACCGACTGTCTGAATATGGACTACTCTTCCTTTGAACACTCTCTGAAATGACCAACGCCTGACAAGACCCGAACATACGAAACTACTCGAAAACCGATATCAAATAAGGTAAAAAATGCCCCACCCCACGCTAACCTGACAAAACACAAGTACTAACTAACGATGGTTTCCACAACAGCACAATATTCAAGACAACAAAATCAAAACCACAACCTCGAAAACATAACACAATAATGAGTATAGGCAAAGGGCGCATACCGGCTCTCGTTCGGCTCTCTCGTGGTCTCCAACAACAAATACTCGCGGAGCAACAGCTTGGCGCTTGGGTGGCGGCGGAATTAACCCCTGCGCCCTCTGTGGGGCAATCGCTGGATTTGTGACCCTATGGCCACAACTGTAGCAATCCCTCCGTAACAAACGGCGCATCGACTGGCTTAGACCGACAAGACCTGGCGATATGACCCAGCCGCACACATGAATAACACTGCACGCAATCTCTGAAATGATGGCGGTGACAACGAGAACAATACGGCGGCAATCCTGGCTGATCTGTCATCCCCCCTTATGTCTCTGGAGCCTTCACAGGCTTAGGCTGAGTTGGTCTGCTGGATCTCAGCTCCTCAGATCCCTTTTTCCATGACAGCGGCCTTCTCAACTTAGTCGACCAGTCGGTCGTAGTCACCCACTGCACAACGGTTGCGGATCTCCATTCGCAAACCATCCAGAAACTTCCTGATCAGATCCTTGTCAGCATTGGTCACTACGGAAAATCGGCGGAGACGGGTGAACTCCCGCTCATACTCCCTGACAGCCATCGTCCACTGCAACAGATGCTCAAAAGCAGTGGCATTCTCATGCCTAACCTCTCTGAGTGAAAAACCTCCGGTTAAACTCCCTCAGAAAATGTTCAAATGTGAGCACAATCCGACCTCTGCTACTCGCGACAACTCCCTCCCACCAGTGCAGAGCATCGTCCTTCAGATACTGCGTGGCCAAGTCCAACTTGAACTCCTCTGGGCACCTTGTGCGCTCAAGGTTGCGAAGAAGCGACCTCCTCCAGTTTTCAGTGGCAGCTGCATCCGAACCTCTAATAAGATGCTCTTGCCCTATATCCTGCGTCTGCTTTGTGATCACCCAATATGTGGGTCTCTCCTCAGCTTCGTCCGGTGGAAAGCGAGCACCGGAATATTACCCCTGGGTGTGCCTGGTGAGCGGCAGCGGCTGCTTGCTCTGCCTGAGCACCCAACTGATGGGTAACCTCTATAGTAGCGACACGAACAACCTCTGAGCAGCAATCCGAGCAGCCTCCAGAGCAGCAACCCGAACTGTCATGAGCCACATTCCTGGCTACCTCCTCTGCAATCTGCCTCATCGCATCCTGGTTGCCATCCTGAATGACAGTCTGTGTGACGTCGATATTCCCAGCGACTCTGCTAGTCTCTCCTGTGCGGCCACGACCACTACCTCTAGTAACTCGAGCTCCTCTTTTTGGTGGCATCTGAAAAAGGAAGAAAACTGATTAAACTTTTGCTGTTGGAATTGAGACAAACGGATAATAGATTAATACCAGACATATTGGGTGCTATTGTATTTCTTTTAAAAATCCCCCAATCCCAAGAAAATTGAAAATCGTAGAAAACAATTTTTTTTTCTTAAATCCACCTCCCTGTTCAGAACCGAGATGACTAAACCTAGGCTATGATACCAAAATGTAACACCCGTCTCATCCTCACTCGAGAACGGCGTGTCACTTACCACAACCCATAACTCTAATCCTCAATCCAATAAATAACCACGACGTGATCTCCGAAAATCCATAAATAAATCAATAACCGCAATGACTCAAAATAAATCGTAAAAAATATCTGAAATAAAATGCGCAATAAAACGTAAAAAAAATAATGTTTTAAATAAAATAGTGGAAACCGTAAAATCCCAAAGTAGCACCCGATCTGATACACATCTACTCGTTCGTCTCACTCAGTGAGGTACGGGATGCTAAACACAGGAAACGCAGTTCCGATCATAGCACTCCACAAACACGGTAAAATAAACTAGACATGAACAAACACGACACTAAAGCACCCAATGCGCAATCAACAACCTACAAACGGTACGAGTAACCGTCAGCACCCTCCCACTAGGAGGTCAATGTGGGATTGTGCTCACTCTCACCGCCGGGTTTGACGATTTATCGATCTTAAGGTCCCAGACAGCAGATCGACTAGGCTGCATGTACCCCTTCGCACACAAGGTGTAGCTAGTACAGAAGTCCGTCTCTGTACCCTCGCAATCTCTAAACTCTAACATGCTCGACCCTCTTATATATATATGTATATATAGGTATAATAATATATATAACAAACAATTATCAATTAACATGCACAATCCATGGGTTGAATCATCTATATTCCTACCTCCAATTTACAAACAATACTACCTAGACTGGATCAAAGAACAGATCATATATAGCTCTAAATCCCATCTTAGAAGTTTCTAGGCGAAGTACGAAATCTGTGAAAAGCCACCCTCACCTTAGCCAAGACGGATGATAACTGTGGCTTCTAAACTCTGGATGTCCAAACGGATGCTAAATCTGAAATCAGCACGAAAATTCGAGTGATGACGACGTTCGACTAACGAAAAACGGTTACGGGTCAACTGGTCAAAGTCAACAGAAAAGTCAATGGTCAACGGTCAAACCGGACCTAAACCAAACCGGACCTGACCGACCCGGTTACCCAAACCAGATCAAATCTGATCCAGGCCAAGCCCGATTTTTGATGAATAGTTCCCAATGAACAGTAAACCGTGGATAGTAAACCGGATCTCGGTTAAGCTCCAATGATTTTTAGGTTAACTCTTTCTCGGTATGAATAGTGTTTTAACGGTCTTCCCGCATGAATGGTGTTCCGAACATTTTATGACTTTAGAAGCCGAGCCGCCCGTTCCCTCGAGTTTTCAGCCGTCAGTTCGGTGTTCACGTTCAATCGCCGGTTCGGTGTTTATGTGCCTGGGCGGCTGGACCCGGGCGGCTGGCATCGGGTGGGCGGCTGTCTGACGATGGGGGCCGGCCAATGACTGTGGGCAGCTGTCCAACGATCGTGGGCATGGGCAATGCGTGGGCCTTTCGGGATCAGAACGTGCAGATGCTGAAGCATGATGTTCGGGATGAGTTCAGCCGTCGTGTACTGATCGAGGGGATGACGGGCGGCTGAAGCATGATGCTCGGGATAAGTTCAGTCGCCGTGCACTGATTGAGAGGATGACGGGCGGCTGAAGCATGATGCTCTGGATAAGTTCAGCTGTCGTGCACTTATTGAGACGATGGTGGGCAGCTGAAGCATGATGCTCGGGATAAGTTCAGCCGCCGTGCACTGATTGAGAAGATGGTGGGCGGCTGAAGCATGATGCTCGGGATAAGTTCAGCCGCCATGCACTGATTGAGAGGATGACGGGCGGCTGAAGCATGATGCTCGGGATAAGTTCAGACGCCGTGCACTGATTGAGAGGATGACGGGCAGCTGAAGCAAGATGTTCGGGATAAGTTCAGACGCCGTGCCCTGATTGAGAAGATGGTGGGTGGCTGAAGCATGATGCTCGGGATAAGTTCAGCCACCGTGCACTGATTGAGAAGATGGTGGGGGCTGAAGCATGATTCTCGGGATAAGTTCAGCCGTCGTGATGCTCGGGATAAGTTCAGACACCGTGCACTGATTGAGAGGATGACGGGCGGCTGAAGCATGATGCTCGGGATAAGTTCAGCCGCCGTGCACTTATTGAGAAGATGGTGGGCAGCTGAAGCATGATGCTCGAGATAAGTTCAGCCGCCGTGCACTGATTGAGAAGATGGTGGGCAGCTGAAGCATGATGCTCAGGATAAGTTCAGCCGCCGTGCACTGATTGAGAAGATGATGGGCGGCTGAAGCATGATGCTCGGGATAACTTCAGCCGCCGTGCACTGATTGAGAGGATGACGGGCGGCTGAAGCATGATGCTCGGGATAAGTTCAGCCGCCGTGCACTGATTGAGACGATGACGAGCAGCTGAAGCATGATGTTCGAGATAAGTTCAGCCGCCGTGATCCTCGGGATAAGTTCAGCCGCCGTGCACTGATTGAGAGGATGACGGGCGGCTGAAGAATGATGCTCGGGATAAGTTCATCCGTCGTGCACTTATTGAGTAGATGGTGGGCAGCTGTAGCATGATGCTCAGGATAAGGTCAGTCGCCATGCACTGATTGAGAAGATGGTGGGCGGCAGAAGCATGATGCTCGGGATAAGTTCAGCCGCCGTGCACTGATTGAGAAGATGGTGGGCGGCAGAAGCATGATGCTCGGGATAAGTTCAGCCGACGTGCACTGATTGAGAGGATGACGTGATACAATCGTGGAAAGCATCAAGGAAAGGAATCTGGAACCAAAGCCAACAGATGACCTTAAGGCCAAGGAGCTTGAACCAGGAGGAGTTACAACCCGTTTTAAGGAAGTTATTGCTCAGATTCCGGAAGGCCTACACATATTAGGAAGCTATTGTTCTGATTCTGGAAGGCTTAAACGAATTCAGAAGCTGATGCTCAAATTCTGGAAGGACTACATGAACGTGTCTGATGCCAATCAAATCAACACC
>VHIU01000378.1:0-128036 GCA_010577795.1 Isatis tinctoria
AACTCTAAAAAGGGTAAATTGGTCATGTTTTATTTATCTCTCCTAAACTACCCACAAAAAATCTCCAAAAACTACATTTTTCCAAATACCTTATGTAAAACTACCCATTTGCAAAGAAAACTTGGAAAAGTACCCTGTTTGCTAAATCACCCTTTTAGATACATAGTTATTAAACTTAAAATCCGAAGACACAAAGATAGCGTTTGTAATTTTGAAACGCTATGTCAAACTCGGTTTTATATCAATAATAGCATTGACGTTAAAAACGTTATCTTTGTGTGCTATTAATACCCATATTTCTTGTTGATATATCATGGTTTTTAGTATTTTTAGCCATGATATAAGTTGTATATAGAGAGTCTTTTTAGTATTTTTGGAGTCTTTTAGATTCATTTGCAGGTTTAGGTACGTTTGGAGCTTATTTGGAGATTATGGATCATTCTGGAGTTAAGTAGGAAGTTGTGCTAAAGATTTCAACTCGGATCCCTGAAGCTCCTAATATTTACAATTAAGTGTCAAACGTGTTTTCATATTTTTAGACTATTTTTATGGGTTTTTAAGGTCATTGTTGAGACCTAATTATTATTCGAAGCTAGAGTTTTGGAGAGAAGAATTCAGACTCCTTCAGAGAAGATTCAGAACTCCTTTAATCTCTATTCTTATTTCTTTTATGCAATCTTATTCAAACATGTTTATTGTTTCAATCTCCATGTCTGAGTAGTTTGCTAGTTAGGTTTAGGGTTTCTCATTAGGGATTTCATGGATTGCTAAGTTGATTGGTTAGTTAAGAATTCTGGAACACTAGTTCTTCATCTAGGTTGTGATTAATGCTTGATCTGAACTGACGAGTTAGATTATTGATCATAGGTTGATTCTCGCAACGAAAGTCGGTTAATTAGCTAGAAAGAACCTTAGATGAGCAAAATAACTATTCGCAAAGAGATTTGGTTTAAGTATTTTGTGAACATATCAAACTTGAATTTAATGCATGTCTGAGCCTTTGAATTTGCAAAGAGATTTGGAATTCTAGGATCTAGACATAGAAATCTCTGCAACGAGAGTTAATTGATTTGAATATTGTGTTTCGAGTTCTAGAACATAGCAGAATCATGATTTACTAATTAGCTTGCATTCCTGATTTCCTGAGAATTCCCTGAGCCTGACGTTTCTCCCATCTGATTTACAACCGATTTTACTGCACTATTTTCATTACAATTATTCTCGTTTAGCTTAATTCAAAAACCTTTAATCTATTGTGTGATCTTGAGTCTCTGTGGAAATCGATCCCTAAGTACTGCAATCGATCTCTTAATTTGAGAGAGTAGTTCAAAGGGTAAATTTGAGCATATCAAATTTTGGCGCCGTTGCCGGGGACTCTTTGAATTCGCTATTAGATTAGGAATAGAATTTAGACTAAACATTTTATTTATTGTTTACTCACATTTGTTCTTTCTCTTTTCTTGTGTTTCAGGTGTATGCATTCTCGCAATACCCGAAGCAACAAACAAGTTGAGCTTTTGAATCTCACGAATCAGCAGTTGTTAGAGTTAGAACGAACGAACCTTAAGGCAAAGAGATCAGTAGCAATGAATCGGAGAGTTATCATTTGACCTGATGCTACTGGAGTCTTACGAGACCAACAGGGTCAAGCCTACAACGAGAACGGCGACCGAATTGATGAGCAGGGAAATTTCTTCCAAGAAGACGCTGCTGCGAACCCTGCTAGAGGTAGGACTCTTGCTGATTTTAACAGGCCTGATCTATTCTATGAGATCAGGTCTGCGATTCGTCCTCCTCCTTTCCAAAGGAATGACTTTGAGCTTAAGCCTATATACTTCACTCTTGTGGGTCAGAATCCTTTCCATGGTCTTCCTCATGAGCATCCCATGGACCATATTGAGAATTTTGAGGATTTGGTGACAAGCATCAAGCTTAATGGAGTCTCAGAGGATTATCTGTTGTGCAAGCTCTTCCCATATTCTCTTGCTGGGGATGCAGCTTATTGGCTCAAGAATGAGAGTCCAGGTTCTCTAACCACTTGGTTTGATACCAAGAATGCCTTCCTCAACAACTTCTTTGATGATGCAAGGTCTGAAGAGCTGAGAACAAAGATCTCTACATTTTCTCAAGGAACTACTGAAGCTTTTAAGGCTGCTTGGTTGAGGTTCAGATCATATCAGAGAGACTGTCCCCATCATGGGTTCAGTGATGTTCAGCTGCTGGGAATTTTCTTCAGGGGAATTGACTGGAGGTATCAGATGACTCTAGATGCTGCAAGTGAAGGTAACTTCAATACTAGGAGTCCAGCAGAAGCCAAAAAGCTGATTGAGAACTTGGTATCTAGCAACAGTACCAAGAATGCAGACTTTGAGAGGAAGAAAGCAGCTGGAAGAATGGATAGATGTCAAATGGCTGAAGTAAAGGCAAAGCTAGACTCTGTTCACAGCATTCTTGTGGGCCAAAAGCAAGTGCAATTTGCTGCAAAGGTTGAGAACTTTGAACCTTCTAAAGAAGAGGATGTTAACTATGTTGGTGGAACAGGTTTTCAGAAAGCTTTCAATGGTTATGGTCAGAGGAGTGCCTTCATAGGCAATCAGAATTCCTCTGGATTCACTCAACAACCTCAGTTTCAGAAGCCTTTTTCTCAGAGCAACAACAACTTCACAAGGACAAATGGATATTCCTCTTACCAACCAATCCCTACACCAAATTCAGCAAGCAAATTGGAGGGCATGCTAGAACAAGTTCTTGAAGGTCAGACAAAGTTGGCAGTTGACTTCAATGGAAAGCTGGATTCCATGTACACAGACCTGAATGAGAAATTTGAAGCTTTAAGCACCCATGTCAAGAAGTTGGATATTCAGGTTGCTCAAACTGCTGATTCCATAAAAAGGCAAGATGGATTCCTCCCTGGAAAGACTGACACCAACCCAAGGCATCATGTTAATGCCATCATGGTGAGAGAAGAAGAAAAATTCGTGGGTTCTGCAGAGTTTGGTGAAGAATTTGGTGCCACAGACTCGGTGTCGATCGACACCAGATGGGGGTGTCGATCGACACCAACCAAAAATCTCGAAATTTCGAGTCCCGACGAACGTTTGTCGACCGACCCGATCGACACCAAAGTGGTGTCGGTCGACACCCATGAGGAGTGTCGGTCGACACCAGAAAAAATCGCGATTTCTCGAGCCCTGACGGAAAAAAATCGATGCATTTCCACAGAAATTTCGAGTGTCGATCGACACCAGATGGGGGTGTCGATCGACACCAGACCTGTATTTTTCAATTGCCGTCAGAAGAGCGTGCTGATCGTCCCAAAACCCCATCACCCATTGAAGAGAGGGTCTATAAACCTAACATTCCATACCCGAAGCCCAAAGTGTCAAAACAAGAGATGGAAGAGGCCAGATGCAAGGCAATAATGAACAAGGTGCTGATTGAGATACCATTGGTTGATGCAGTAAAGTTTTCACCTCCAATTAAGAGGTATGTTAAGAGGATGGTTGTGAATGGTATAAGTCCTGAGGAAGCAGCTTTGCTCACAAAGGACATTTGTGCAATCCTCTTGAAAAAGACAGTATCAAGGAAAGAGAGGAAGGTGAGAGTGTCTGAACAGGTCAGTGCTATGATTCAACATAGGATTCCAAAGAAGTTACCTGACCCAGGGAGTTTTGTGCTAGATTGCTACATCTCAACAGAAAGGTTTCCTCACTCTCTCTGTGACCTTGGCTCAAGCATTAACCTAATGCCATATTCTGTTGCTGTGAGACTTGGGTTTACTGACTTCAAGCCTACAAGGATTCATCTTGTCCTTGCTGATCGTTCCAAGAGGATTCCAGAAGGTGTTTTAGAGGATGTTCCACTTCAGATTGCAGGATGCACTATCCCCACAGACTTTGTGGTTTTGGAATATGGTGAAGAACCTCAGGATCCTCTTCTTCTGGGAAGATCATTCTTAGCTACAGCAGGTGCTATTATTGATGTCAGAGAAGGGCAGATAGAGCTTGATTTGGGAGATAAGGTCATGAACTTTGACATGGAGAAGCTGAGGAGAAAACCTACCATTGATGGTCAAACCTTTTCTGTAGAGATTGCCATGGATGAGGAGCCAGATGACATTACTGCTGGGTATGTCAAGGAGCTGGAGGCTACTGAGCAAGTGAACAAGCTGATTGTTCAAGAGGAATTGGTTGAGATTTCTAAGCAAGCTGCTAGGCTTGAAGATTGGAGTGGAGATCATCTTTTTAGGACAAGGGTCGAAGATAAGGGTCCACTTAAAGACAAGTTGATGGAGGATGATGTTTTTGTGATGGAGACACGAATTGCAGAGTTGAATTGCAGAAAAAGTGCAGAGTCCCGAGTTTCAGGTTCAGTGTCGATCGACACCACTGTTGGTGTCGGTCGACACCCTCTACAGGATAAGCCAAAGACGCCTAAAACTCAGAGTTTTCAGAAATTTTGTAGTCCAAAAGACCCATCAACTGTTGTTAAACAGAAAACTCTACATCTCGCACCTCACTCACCTCCAATAGAGCAAAGGTATGCACTTCCTGTTCCTAATTCTAAACCTCATGATATCATCATTAAGAATTTTCAAAGTGCAAAAGCTGTCTCACAGTTAATCAAGCCACGAGATTATCGTAGAGCGCTTGTTTCTTCTTTTGATGATTCTGCAGGAAAAAGAAGTCTACCTCCCAAACATATGTCCCGCCCTGCTGCTGTTCCTTCATTCCTTGGTCGATCTCATTCACAAACTGCCTATACACCACCTTGGATGATGAGATGCTCTTTCCAGAGGCATTTGGTGCCACTCTTTGATCCACCAGATGCTTAAGCCCCAACATAGTCAAGCTAATGACTGAAAATAAGCGTTTAGTGGGAGGCAACCCACTTTTAGGTAGTATTTTCTTTGAAATTCGTTTGTTTTTTGCTAACTTTTAGTTTTGTTTTTCTTGTGCCAAAAAAAAAAAAAAAAAAAAAAACTGGTGTCGATCGACACCCACCACCAGTATCGACCGACACCACTCGAGCAGGTACATATTTTTAATTTTTCTTGTTCATTTGCTTTTACTTTGGTTTCTTTTCAATCCTATGACTTGATAACACTGCAGACAGTGTTACTTAAGTTTGGGGGAGAAAAATACTAATGTATTTTGCTTTGTTTTGTTGTTTTGTTTTAGAGTCAAGTTGTGTCAAAAATTGTTTTATTGAGTCAAAATTTAGTTGGGAATTATGAGCTTTTCTTGGAACAAACTGTTTTAGCCACCACTTTAGTGACCATTCTTACAGCCATTGACAGCAGTTTCTATCAACAGGAAATTCCAAAGGTAAATTGATCTTCCATTATCCCCTCACTATTTGAGTGTCTAGATGATCCAGAGCTGACCTAGATATAATGAACTTAATTTTTCTCATCTTGGGACTTGGTATACTTAGAATCGGATTCCTTGCTTAGGTCTGATAAGATTAGTCTGTGATTATGGTTTCCCTCTCTCTTCCCTTCATAGTCTCTAAAAAAAAAAATGAAAAGAGTCATACTTTGAAAAGATTAAATTTGAGAAATTGAATCATTCGATACTTCTAGAAAAAAAAGAGAAAGAAAGAGAACAATCAGTCGATAAAATAAAATAAAATGATACCCTAGTAGGGAAAAATCGACTGATTGGAAGCGAGAAAAGAGGGAGAAAGGAAACTAGAAGCAGATTGTTCAATAAATCAGTGCTTGGGTAAGTAAGAGTCCATGTGTCCTTAGATCGATATTCCCTCGATGAGACTGCACTTTTAACTTGAATAAGGTCGGCAATGGAGATTCTAGATTACTTTTATGGTTGTGGTTTGGAATCTGGTTGGTTAGTAAGTCTGCGGAAAATTACTAGAGGTCTTAACTTAAGTTGGTACTGTTTGACGTGACTTTACTCTGGTGTTGGTTGATTCAGTTTTTCTAAAGGATAAGTGAGTTCCTATGTTTTCAAACCTCTTTCACAGGTCTAGTCTTTTGTTTTGCTTGAGGGCAAGCAAAAGCTAAGTCTGGGGAGTTGATATATCATGGTTTTTAGTATTTTTAGCCATGATATAAGTTGTATATAGAGAGTCTTTTTAGTATTTTTGGAGTCTTTTAGATTCATTTGCAGGTTTAGGTACGTTTGGAGCTTATTTGGAGATTATGGATCATTCTGGAGTTAAGTAGGAAGTTGTGCTAAAGATTTCAACTCGGAGCCAAATTTTAGAGATGGTGTCGATCGACACCACCCCTGGTGTCGGTCGACACCAATTCCTGACGGCAATTTCAATACAAGTTTTCCAAGCTTTGCAGAGTTGCAAACAGATCCCTGAAGCTCCTAATATTTACAATTAAGTGTCAAACATGTTTTCCATATTTTTAGACTATTTTTATGGGTTTTTAAGGTCATTGTTGAGACCTAATTATTATTCGAAGCTAGAGTTTTGGAGAGAAGAATTCAGACTCCTTCAGAGAAGATTCAGAACTCCTTTAATCTCTATTCTATTTATTTTATGCAATCTTATTCAAACATGTTTATTGTTTCAATCTCCATGTCTGAGTAGTTTGCTAGTTAGGTTTAGGGTTTCTCATTAGGGATTTCATGGATTGCTAAGTTGATTGGTTAGTTAAGAATTCTGGAACACTAGTTCTTCATCTAGGTTGTGATTAATGCTTGATCTGAACTGACGAGTTAGATTATTGATCATAGGTTGATTCTCGCAACGAAAGTTGGTTAATTAGCTAGAAAGAACCTTAGATGAGCAAAATAACTATTCGCAAAGAGATTTGGTTAGGTATTTTGTGAACATATCGAACTTGAATTTAATGCATGTCTGAGCCTTTGAATTTGCAAAGAGATTTGGAATTCTATGATCTAGACATAGAAATCTCTGCAACGAGAGTTGATTGATTTGAATATTGTGTTTCGAGTTCTAGAACATAGCAGAATCATGATTTACTGATTAGCTTGCCTTCCTGATTTCCTGAGAATTCCCTGAGCCTGACGTTTCTCCCATCTGATTTACAACCGATTTTACTGCACTGTTTTCATTACAATTATTCTCGTTTAGCTTAATTCAAAAACCTTTAATCTATTGTGTGATCTTGAGTCTCTGTGGAAATCGATCTCTAAGTACTGCAATCGATCTCTTAATTTGAGAGAGTAGTTCAAAGGGTAAATTTGAGCATATCACTTGTAGTGAGTAGTCTGTTAGGACGAGTAGGAATCTCTTCTGCTTCGTGTTGTGCATTGGTCCCACTATGTCCATCGACCACTTCATAAATGGGTACGGTGCGGAGATTGACGAGAGCACTTCCACGGGTTAGTGTATTATTGGTGCGTATCTCTGCCATTTTTCGCACTTCAGGGAAAACTTCTCGCAATCCTTTATCATGTCGGCCAATAATGTCCGTGCCGCTTGATTTTGGTTGTGAGGGTTTTTCCCTCGGAATGATTTCCACATGATCCGCTGTGGACTTCCTCAATAATTCTTCTTGCCTCTTCCCCCTCCACACAGATCATCAGCGGTCCGGATAGTCTCCACTTGTAGATATTTCCATCAAGAAGGACGAACCGGGCGGCTTGGGCCCTTAGTTTGCGCGCGGGCGGCTTGGCCCCTTAGTCTGTCGGGAGTTCTCTGTACATGATGCATGCCTGAATTGGATCCATCCACCCGCGACCACAACCGTATTCTTCTCTTAGGCCACTTGTTAATTCTTCCTCCGGAGGTTCTTTTTCGTCTTCACCTTCTAGCAGTTGTATGAGGTTGGTGACTTGCGGCAGATCGATGCTCGGCTGTCCTATGAACTTGACGGGAATGACGTCGGCCGGGGCATTTTCTCCTCGCGGGATTCTTGTAAGCTCGAATTTCTCTAATCGCTTTGAGAGGTCCAGGACGATCCTGAGGTAGGCCTCCATTCGATCGTCCATTTGCTTTGTAGTCTCCGCTGAATTGGTTTGCCACCAGTTGGGAATCACAAAACGCCTGGAGGTTCTGGATATTGAGTCCGTGGTCGAGTCTTAATCCGTCGATCAAGGCTTCGTACTCTGCCTCGTTGTTGGAGGCGTTGAAGAGTAATCGGAATGATTGTTCCAGGATCTCTCCGGTAAGCGACGTTAGGCGTACCCCGACTCCTGAACCTTGCTTTGACGATGATCCGTCTGCGTGGAGAATCCAAATCGAGTCTGGTGTTGGTTCGCTGGTGCCTGCGGTTGGGAGCTCGATCAAGAAATCCGCCAGAACTTGAGATTTCGCGCATGTCCTGCTCCGGTATTTGATATCATACTCGCTCAATTCCACAGCCCATTTTTCCAGCCGTCCCGATTGACTGGGACTATGCAAGATCGTTCTGAGGGGAAAGTTGTGAGTATGATGATCGTGTGCGATTGGACGTAAGGTCGCAACTTTCGGGCAGACATCACTACTGCAAAGGCCGCTTTCTCCATCAACGGGTATCGAGTTTCTGCATCCGCCAAGGTTTGACTCACGTAGAAGATTGGCTTTTGCTTTTCACGATCTTCCTTGATCAGCACTCCGCTTACTGCCATTGGAGATACTGCCGTAATATAGAAATAGTGGCTCTCCTTCGACCAGCTTTGAAAGTACGGGCGGGCTTACTATGTACTTCTTTAGCTCTTGGAAGGCCTGTTCGCACTTCTCTATCCACTCAAACTTCTTGTTTCCTCTGAGTGTGTCGTAGAAAGGCAAACATTTGTCCGTTGATCTCGAGATAAATCGATTTAGCACCGCAACCCGTCCGGTCAATCTTTGGATCTCTCTTTTTGTTTTTGGTGAGGCCATCTCCATCAGGGCATTAATTTGTTTCGAGTTTGCTTCTATCCCTCGATGAGTCACCATGTATCCGAGGAATTCGCCGGATGCCACTCTGAATCTGCATTTTGCCGGGTTTAACTTCATGTTATGCCGGTTATGCTGCTTAAAGCATTCCCGCAAATGTTTCACGTGGTCTTTTTCCTCCAAAGACTTGACCAGCATATCGTCGATGTAGACTTCCATTGTTCTTCCGAGTTGCTCGGCGAACATTTTGTTGACGAGCCTTTGGTATGTCGCCAGCGTTCTTCAACCCGAATGGCATCACCTTATAGCAATATATCCCACGATATGTGATAAATACGGTCTTGTCTCGGTCGTCGGGGTTCATCATGATCTGGTTGTATCCAGAGAAAGCCTCCGTGAACGACAGTAGCTTGTTCCCGGCCGTTGCCTCGACTAGCCGGTCGATGTGTGGTAGCGGAAAGCTGTCTTTCGGGCACGCCTTATTTAGGTATGTAAAGTCGACGCAGACTCGCCATTTTCCGTTTTTCTTCTTTACTACCACCGGATTGGCTAGCCAGTCCGGGTATTTCACTTCCATGATAGACCCGACTTTGAGCAATCTCTCCACTTCATCGTTAACTGCTTGGGCAACCTCTGGACCGAGCTTCCGTCTCTTTTGCTTCGCTGGCTTAAACGTCGGGTCCACGTTGAGTTCGTGGCTCGTGATGCCGATGTTGATCCCGGGCATGTCTTCCGCCACCCATGCGAATGATCCAGCGTTCTCCTTTAGTTGTCGCCATTTTCCGTTTTTCTTGTTTACTACCACCGGATTGGCTAGCCAGTCGGGGTATTTCACTTCCATGATAGACCCGACTTTGAGCAATCTCTCCACTTCATCGTTAACTGCTTGGGTACGCTCTGGTCCGAGCTTCCGTCTCTTCTGCTTCACCGGCTTAAACATCGAGTCCTCGTTGAGTTCGTGGCTCGTGATGCCGATGTTGATCCCGGGCATGTCTTCCGCCACCCATGCGAATGATCCAGCGTTCTCCTTTAGTTGGGTGATTAACTCCGTCTTAATCGGTTCTTCCAAGTTTGCTCTGATTTCCGTACATCTTTCTGGATTTGTTTTGTCTATGTTGACCAAGATCACCGGCTCGCACGGGGGATCTCTTTCCGTCTTCCGGGCTTCTTCGATCTGCAACTTTTGTTCGAGTTTCGCCAGTTGCTGTTCCTCCTTCCCCTTATCGGGTTTTGTCTGGTGACGTGAATCTGTCACCGGCTTTCTCAACTTGTGCTCCGTCAGGAAACAAGCTCGAGAGTATATTTGTCGTCCCCAGATCGTCTCCACTCCAGTCGGGGTTGGAAACTTCAGGCAAAGGTGGTACGTTGACGGGATAGCCTTCATTGCATTTAACCACGGCGTTCCCACGATCGCGTCGCAGATTCGCGGGCAATCAACAACCGAAAATTTCGTGTCTTTTTCTACTCCTTTTGCTTCTACGGGGAGTTGGATCGTCCCTATTGTCATTGTCGTTTTTCCGGAGAAACCAGTCAACGGCTTTGGATGGGTTATGAGATGCTGTGTCCCAATGTTCATACTCCGAACGGTTTCGAGAAATATGACATTCACCGTTCCTCCTGTGTCCACTAGGACTCTCAGTATCTCGTGGCCTCTGATCAAAAGATTGATCACGAGCACATCGTTGTGCGGATGATCTATTTCGGCGGCTTTTCCTTCTTGGAAAGTCATCGTTCGGCCGCAGCTGGCATCGACGGGACTTCAGTCCATTGGTTCTTTGGTCATGGTCTTCCTTTCCGCGTCCTCTCATTCTAAGAGTTAAGAATATTTCTCGTCCCCACAGACGGCGCCAAACTGTGAGAGCCGAAACTCACACTGTCAAAACTTATATTTTATAAGGATCCGAAAATTCTATTTTAAAAGAACTAAAGGACCGAAAATGTAAAAAGATGATTTTATTGATATTTTTTGAAGTACAAGATAATTAGCAAAAGCTTTAATAAGTCTTATAATGCTAAAGCTCTTAATACTCGAATTTGGGATGATCTTATCCTAGTACAAGCATCTATATTTATACTAGGAGACCTAAGGTGCTAAAAATCTTTCTGGGCAATGTGGGACAAAGTTCCTTCCTTCCAGCCACCGACCTAGTCTTTTGGGCACAATTCCCGCCCAAAATCTTCAGCAGTCCGTCACATAGTCTGATCTTGGCCCGACCAGATACAGTAAACCGTGAATAGTAATCCGATGAATAGTAATTCGTGAATAGCAAACCGGATCTCGATTAAGCTTAAATCGATTTTTCGGTTAACTTCCTCCCGATATGAAAAGTGTTTTGTGAACAGTATTTTAATAGTTTTCCCGCGTGAATAGTGTTCCGAGCATTTTAACGACTTTTGAAACTGAACCACCCATTTCCCCTTTATGTTTCCGGCCGCGGACTCTATGGTGATGGCCAGCCACCCAGTCTCTGCCTCGGGTGTATGGGCAACTAGCTTACCGGCGGCTGGTCTCGACCGTGGGAGCTAACTTCCGACCGTGGGCGACTGGCTTCAGTCCATGGGCGCCTGGGATCAGAACGTGCGGATACTTGGTATTGGATCGAACCGAGCTGGGAATCGTGCTTTGAAGGAAGGATGATGGGCGGCTGGAACTCGGACCGGGACAAGTCCAGCCGCCATGCTTCGATCAAAGGATGCTGGGCGGCTGGAACTTGGTTCGAGACAAGTCCAGCCGCCAGGGTTTGATGAAGAGATGCTGGGCGGCTGGAACTTGGTTCGGGACAAGTCCACCCGCCAGGGTTGATGAAGAGATGCTGGGCGGCTGGACGGCTGGAACTTGGTTCGGGACAAGTCCAGCCGCCAGGGTTGATGCAAAGATGTTGGGCGGCTGGCCTGTGCCTATAGCACGGGCGGCTGGCCCTTATGCTCGGAACGCGATCCGTTTGATCCTGATCTTGAGTTATTGTTTTATCAATCTACGAGGAGTCGTGGGCGGCTGGACATGTCCGGGTTGAGTCCGGCCGCAATGTACTGATGAGAGAGTGATGGGCGGCTAGACTTAGTCCGGGACAAGTCCAGACGCTGAGAGATGATGTTGGGCGGCTGGCCTCATGCGTTGAGCATTGGCTGCTGGCCCTAAGTCTTGTCTATTTTCCTTAAGTTCATCAATCTTCGAGGAGGAGATGACCCCACAAGAATGCTTGAATAAAAAATGATAACGAAGAAAATACAACAATTAATATCAACAAATGTGCGTTAACAATTACAACTGCTCATTAACTGTATTACCGGAATTATAGTATTACTATAATAGAGAGACTATATATTATTTCCAATTGTGACACCATTTTGAACCATGCAGATATTATTAAGGTATTAACATATTCTATATATCAATGATAAAGTAATGAAAACATGATTACCTTTTGAATCGCTTTGTTGATGGAAGAGTGTCGATCGGAAACGAAAACAATATCATATCCATCAGGAATAGGTTCCTTAAGATTTTTGAAAATCATTGCCACGAAGCATCATTTTCACCATCCACAACTTCAAATGCTAATGGAAATATTTGATGATTACCATCTTGTGCACTAGCTGTTAGTAAACATCCATGATATTTCCCAAGAAAGTGTGTGCCATCAACAACAATAACTTTCAGTAAATAAAACCAACCCTGAATGGATGCTCCGAAAACAAGGAAGAGTGACCTGAAACGTTGATCAGAAGCAACTCCACCCTCTGTTTCAAGGTTGCATATTGTGTCGGGATTGAAATGCTTGAGCAAATGGACGTAGAAGGGAAGTAACTAACGCAAAACTTCCTTCCGACGAACCCATTGCATTTTCCATGGCCAACTCTCTTGCATGCCAAGCTTTCTAGTAACCGATGCTTATGTTGTAATCAGTAAACAGCAACTGTTGTAGCGCACGTGGATTTGGTCCTAAGCACTGACCATTGTATTTGGATTTCAAAAGCTCTCTGATGGTCGTTGTGGTTGCTTAGCGGTTGATTCTAACACGCTGATTTAAGTTGCTAGTATTGATAAGGTTGGCCTTTCGGATCTGAAACTTTGGCGATGATTTCATATTTGCCTGGCAAACACGCCACCCACAATTCCTCATATTACATGTAACCACTAACAACTTCCTAGATGAACGGATGCACTTGAAACTGAAATTTCGGTTGATAGCATAAACAATCAGTTTGATCTTGCACTGCGATTTATTTTTGTAAACTTTGCCAACGAACAACGCATCTCCCTCATATCGCACCTCAATTAAGACATTTTCGTCAACATCATCGTCGATGGAGCCATCATAACTAACATCATCACTGTATGGAGCCGAATCCGATAGAAAATCGAAGCTTGAGCTTCATCATCAGTATCACGTCCTTCAACTTGTGGCTCATTCAAGGCACTTACGGCAAGCTGCTTAGCTAGTGCAGACATAACTTCGGAAAATCTTCCTCAATAACTTCGGAGTGAGGTTGACTCAATATTGTGAACAAGTACATCTTGCGACACTTGGGAAGAAGTACCGATAATAGCAGTTTCAGTTCCCCGACTAGTTCCAACAACATTGGCTGGTGGCAGAGTATGTCCAAACAGAGATCCACGACTAGTTCCAGCAACATCGGCTGTTGGTGGACCAAACATATTACGACAAACTTCCTTCCTTTTTCTTCGTACTGGTGTGGCTTGAGTGAGCTGTGGCGAGTTGGATGACTTAAAAGCCAATGATGAAAACATCGCCAGTGATAAAGGTAAGATATGATCGGTATGATTTTTATGAGCCTCGCCATTTGGTGAATCACCCTCATCTAATGCTGATACATGCCAATCGCTGTAGTCGAAGTCTTCATCATCCATCAAAGAATCGGCGATGATAACATCACTTTGTTGGGATGCTGGTACGGCCACCTTTGAAGAAGATGGTACAATACCCGTTTTGGGTTGTTCGAATGTGACAAAGAGTTGGACATCGTTTTCACCTCCGCTCAAACGAAACTGAAGTTCAAATCTTCGGTTGATTGAAGTATTGGGGACGGGGGTGGGGGCGAACATACCGCATTTCAACAATTGTTCCACATTTGGCTAACTGGTAGGACAGCTGCGCGGTAGATTTCTCAAGATTCACACCACGCTTGATGCCCACTTCATCTTCTAGTACTCCCAAAGGTATGTCTACTGGAACTTCCATACTATGGGTTAGTGCGTATGGATTTACAGCAAAATCTCACTCTCCATTTGGAAGTTTCAACCATTCCCCACTAGCGAGAGAAATATTCTGCATCTGATAAATCAAACGTAAACGTTTAACAAATAAAAATGACTAGAATTGTCAATATATTACCAATAATACTGATTTATAATATCAAATGCAGCAGTAATAATATGTAGTATAGTTGGTGAATATAAAAATGGTAGTTCAAATTATTCGAAGTATATTTTAATATGCAAATACAATGCGGTATCCAGATACAGTGAAGGATACAAATTTCGGATTACTAATATTTTTTGAATATTTACGAGACAATCATTAACAAAAAGATTATGGATACAAGTAGTTCAAACATTTTTACAATAATAGAGAAATAATACATCATTAACAGAAAAGTTCCAATGTGCATACAAACATAGAATAAAAATTGTAGGGAAAACTTTTTACGATACCCTTATAAGCAGAAAAGACAGTGTGATAGACGTATGCAAATGTGCAGAAACATTAATAATAGATATATGCTTTTTTTGTTTCGGTGATGCATAAATGGATGATCAATGTATTTATATATGGATTATGCAGCGCATTAATAAAAATAGTTCCACACATGACATCAAGCAATAATATAATGATTTATACATATTGAAAATAAAAATGGTATGGCAAAAAGCAAAATGAAGAAAAAATAGACAGCAATAAGACAACGATTTACACTCATAATATTGACATGAAAGAAGAAAGATCACAATATGAGAAGGAAAAAAATACATTTATAAGCATGAAAATACAATCTGGTTGTCGGCTTCAATGGAGGAGAAACATAAATGATATGGAATTTCTGTCTGAGAATTTATGTTAGAAGCATTAATGTATGATCAACCTATTTATAGCTGGATTTGTGGAGAAGAAAGGTACTTAGACCTGCTATACCCGGTTAAATTGTAAATATCGTTAGGCTAGTCTTAATAAAGTAATAAGAGATGTTTGATGTAGACATGTTCAGAGACGTTTATAAGTTCCTCGGCCAGCGTATTCTTAAATGTAGATGGTAACTAGTAAAACTTAGTTACATTGCTCGGTTACCCTATATATATAGTTCGTGTTTATTATTGTTAATAAATAATCATCAAATAACCACATTGTAAAATGAGCCGTGAAATCTCAAAAGATTTTTAAAATGTATTTTAACAATTAAGCTGAATTAATAAATTAAACAATCTGCTTAAATATCAATCTAAGTACATCAATGAGCTAGCTATAAACGACTTGTATATATTTTTAATAAATAAACGGAGAAATATTACTGTCTATACTACTATTGGTAAACAATTCAAATAACGAAAGCAATCTTCATCAGATCATATTAACAAGTCCGAAAAATATTTATATACAGATACGGAGTAAAAATAATAATTTTTTGCACCTTTGGGAAGACAATCTGGACACAAATTGTCAAATCAACATTAAATACATAGCTTGGTATAAATGGGTTATGAGATGCTGTGTCCCAATGTTCATCCTCCGAACGGTTTCGAGAAATATGACGTTCACCGTTCCTCCTGTGTCCACTAGGACTCTCAGTATCTCGTGGCCTCTGATCAAAAGATTGATCACGAGCACATCGTTGTGCGGATGATCTATTTCGGCGGCTTCTCCTTCTTGGAAAGTCATCGTTCGGCCGCAGCTGGCATCGACGGGACTTCAGTCCATTGGTTCTTTGGTCATGGTCTTCCTTTCCGCGTCCTCTCATTCTAAGAGTTAAGAATATTTCTCGTCCCCACAGACGGCGCCAAACTGTGAGAGCCGAAACTCACACTGTCAAAACTTATATTTTATAAGGATCCGAAAATTCTATTTTAAAATAACTAAATGACCGAAAATGTAAAAAGATGATTTTATTGATATTTTTCTGAAGTACAAGATAATTAGCAAAAGCTTTAATAAGTCTTATAATGCTAAAGCTCTTAATACTCGAATTTGGGATGATCTTAGCCTAGTACAAGCATCTATATTTATACTAGGAGACCTAAGGTGCTAGAAATCTTTCTGGGCAATGTGGGACAAAGTTCCTTCCTTCCAGCCACCGACCTAGTCTTTTGGGCACAATTCCCGCCCAAAATCTTCAGCAGTCCGTCACATAGTCTGATCTTGGCCCGACCAGATACAGTAAACCGTGAATAGTAATCCGATGAATAGTAATTCGTGAATAGCAAACCGGATCTCGATTAAGCTTAAATCGATTTTTCGGTTAACTTCCTCCCGATATGAAAAGTGTTTTGTGAACAGTATTTTAATAGTTTTCCCACGTGAATAGTGTTCCGAGCATTTTAACGACTTTTGAAACTGAACCGCCCATTTCCCCTTTAAGTTTCCGGCCGCGGACTCTATGGTGATGGCCAGCCGCCCAGTCTCTGCCTCGGGTGTATGGGCAACTAGCTTACGGGCGGCTGGTCTCGACCGTGGGAGCTAACTTCCGACCGTGGGCGACTGGCTTCAGTCCATGGGCGCCTGGGATCAGAACGTGCGGATACTTGGTATTGGATCGAACCGAGCTAGGAATCGTGCTTTGAAGGAAGGATGATGGGCGGCTGGAACTCGGACCGGGACAAGTCCAGCCGCCATGCTTCGATCAAAGGATGCTGGGCGGCTGGAACTTGGTTTGAGACAAGTCCAGCCGCCAGGGTTTGAAGAAGAGATGCTGGGCGGCTGGAACTTGGTTCGGGACAAGTCCACCCGCCAGGGTTGATGAAGAGATGTTGGGCGGCTGGACGGCTGTAACTTGGTTCGGGACAAGTCCAGCCGCCAGGGTTGATGCAAAGATGTTGGGCGGCTGGCCTGTGCCTATAGCACGGGCGGCTGGCCCTTATGCTCGGAACGCGATCCGTTTGATCCTGATCTTGAGTTATCGTTTTATCAATCTACGAGGAGTCGTGGCGGCTGGACATGTCCGGGTTGAGTCCGGCCGCAATGTACTGATGAGAGAGTGATGGGCGGCTGGACTTAGTCCGGGACAAGTCCAGACGCTAAGAGATGATGTTGGGCGGCTGGCCTCATGCGTTGAGCATAAGCTGCTGGCCCTAAGTCTTGTCTATTTTCCTTAAGTTCATCAATCTTCGAGGAGGAGATGACCCCACAAGAATGCTTGAATAAAAAATGATAACGAAGAAAATACAACAATTAATATCAACAAATGTGCGTTAAAAATTACAACTGCTCATTAACTGTATTACCGGAATTATAGTATAACTATAATAGAGAGACTATATATTATTTCCAATTGTGACACCATTTTGAACCATGCAGATATTATTAAGGTATTAACATATTCTATATATCAATGATAAAGTAATGAGAACATGATTACCTTTTGAATCGCTTTGTTGATGGAAGAGTGTCGATCGGAAACGAAAACAATATCATATCCATCATGAATAGGTTCCTTAAGATTTTTGAAAATCATTGCCACGAAGCATCATTTTCACCATCCACAACTTCAAATGCTAATGAAAATATTTGATGATTACCATCTTGTGCACTAGCTGTTAGTAAACATCCATGATATTTCCCAAGAAAGTGTGTGCCATCAACAACAATAACTTTCCGTAAATAAAACCAACCCTGAATGGATGCTCCGAAAGCAAGGAAGAGTGACCTGAAACGTTGATCAGAAACAACTCCACCCTCTGTTTCAAGGTTGCATATTGTGTCGGGATTGAAATGCTTGAGCAAATGGACGTAGAAGGGAAGTAACTAACGCAAAACTTCCTTCCGACGAACCCATTGCATTTTCCATGGCCAACTCTCTTGCATGCCAAGCTTTCTAGTAACCGATGCTTATGTTGTAATCAGTAAACAGCAACTGTTGTAGCGCACGTGGATTTGGTCCTAAGCACTGACCATTGTATTTGGATTTCAAAAGCTCTCTGATGGTCGTTGTGGTTGCTTAGCGGTTGATTATAACACGCTGATTTAAGTTGCTAGTATTGATAAGGTTGGCCTTCCGGATCTGAAACTTTGGCGATGATTTCATATTTGTCTGGCAAACACGCCACCCACAATTTCTCATATTACATGTAACCACTAACAACTTCCTAGATGAACGGATGCACTTGAAACTGAAATTCCGGTTGATAGCATAAACAATCAGTTTGATCTTGCACTGCGATTTATTTTTGTAAACTTTGCCAACGAACAACGTATCTCCCTCATATCGCACCTCAATTAAGACATTTTCGTCATCATCATCGTCGATGGAGCCATCATAACTAACATCATCACTGTATGGAGCCGAATCCGATAGAAAATCGAAGCTTGAGCTTCATCATCAGTATCACGTCCTTCAACTTGTGGCTCATTCAAGGCACTTACGACAAGCTGCTTAGCTAGTGCAGACATAACTTCGCAAAATCTTCCCCAATAACTTCGGAGTGAGGTTGACTCAATATTGTGAACAAGTACATCTTGCGACACTTGGGAAGAAGTACCGATAATAGCAGTTTCAGTTCCCCGACTAGTTCCAACAACATTGGCTGGTGGCAGAGTATGTCCAAACAGAGATCCACGACTAGTTCCAGCAACATCGGCTGTTGGTGGACCAAACATATTACGACAAACTTCCTTCCTTTTTCTTCGTACTGGTGTGGCTTGAGTGAGCTGTGGTGAGTTGGATGACTTAAAAGCCAATGATGAAAACATCTTCTCCAATGATAAAGGTAAGATATGATCGGTATGATTTTTATGAGCCTCGCCATTTGGTGAATCACCCTCATCTAATGCTGATACATGCCAATCGCTGTAGTCGAAGTCTTCATCATCCATCAAAGAATCGGCGATGATAACATCACTTTGTTGGGATGCTGGTACGGCCACCTTTGAAGAAGATGGTACAATACCCGTTTTGGGTTGTTCGAATGTGACAAAGAGTTGGACATCGTTTTCACCTCCGCTCAAACGAAACTGAAGTTCAAATCTTCGGTTGATTGAAGTATTGGGGACAGGGGTGGGGGGGAACATACCGCATTTCAATAATTGTTCCACATTTGGCTAACTGGTAGGACAGCTGCACGGTAGATTTCTCAAGATTCACACCACGCTTGATGCCCACTTCATCTTCTAGTACTCCCAAAGGTATGTCTACTGGAACTTCCATACTATGGGTTAGTGCGTATGGATTTATAGCAAAATCCCACTCTCCATTTGGAAGTTTCAACCATTCCCCACTAGCGAGAGAAATATTCTGCATGTGATAAATCAAACGTAAACGTTTAACAAATAAAAATGACTAGAATTGTCAATATATTACCAATAATACTGATTTATAATATCAAATGCAGCAGTAATAATATGTAGTATAGTTGGTGAATATAAAAATCGGTAGTTCAAATTATTCGAAGGTATATTTTTAATATGCAAATACAATGCGGTATCCAGATACAGTGAAGGATACAAATTTCGGATTACTAATATTTTTTGAATATTTACGGGACAATCATTAACAAAAAGATTATGGATACAAGTAGTTCAAACATTTTTACAATAATAGAGAAATAATACATCATTAACAGAAAAGTTCCAATGTGCATACATACATAGAATAAAAATTGTAGGGAAAACTTTTTACGACACCCTTATAAGCAGAAAAGACAGTGTGATAGACGTATGCAAATGTGCAGAAACATTAATAATAGATATATGCTTTTTTGTTTCGGTGATGCATAAATGGATGATCAATGTATTTATATATGGATTATGCAGCGCATTAATAAAAATAGTTCCACACATGACATCAAGCAATAATATAATGATTTATACATATTGAAAATAAAAATGGTATGGCAAAAAGCAAAATGAAGAAAAAATAGACAGCAATAAGACAACGATTTACACTCATAATATTGACATGAAAGAAGAAAGATCACAATATGAGAAGGAAAAAAATACATTTATAAGCATGAAAATACAATATGGTTGTCGGCTTCAATGGAGGAGAAACATAAATGATATGGAATTTCTGTCTGAGAATTTATGTTAGAAGCATTAATGTATGATCAACCTATTTATAGCTGGATTTGTGGAGAAAAAAAGTACATAGACCTGCTATACCCGGTTAAATTGTAAATATCGTTAGGCTAGTCTTAATAAAGTAATAAGAGATGTTTGATGTAGACATGTTCAGAGACGTTTATAAGTTCCTCGGCCAGCGTATTCTTAAATGTAGATGGTAACTAGTAAAACTTAGTTACATTGCTCGGTTACCCTATATATATAGTTCGTGTTTATTATTGTTAATAAATAATCATCAAATAACCACATTGTAAAATGAGCCGTGAAATCTCAAAAGATTTTTAAAATGTATTTTAACAATTAAGCTGAATTAATAAATTAAACAAGCTGCTTAAATATCAATCTAAGTACATCAATCAGCTAGCTATAAACGACTTGTATATATTTTTAATAAATAAACGGAGAAATATTACTGTCTATACTACTATTGGTAAACAATTCAAATAACGAAAGCAATCTTCATCAGATCATATTAACAAGTCCGAAAAATATTTATATACAGATACGGAGTAAAAATAATAATTTTTTGCACCTTTGGGAAGAATCTGGACACAAATTGTCAAATCAACATTAAATACATAGCTTGTTATAAATTTTGGAACCGAAGGGTGATAAAGTGGAGATATTTTGTACATGAGTAGAGATTATATATTAGTATCAAGAATAAGACCACGTTGGATAATTATCAGTAAATATATAACAGATATGTTGTAATCCATAATTTGTATATAATAAGAAATGGATAGTTGTAGATTCGTATGCTTGCATAAGTTACGACGATTTTTGAATAGTGATATTATCGGAAACATATATGTTCGTTCCTAAACCATAAACCCTAAATCCTAAAGCCTAAACCTTAATCCTTGGACTAGTAAACCCAAATGTATCATAAACCCTAAACAATAATCAGTGAATCCATAGAGTGGGGTTAATAGCAGTTCGATATGTTTCCATAAATACAAATACATTTTGATAAATAAATTAAATTTGAACAAAGCTATCATATGTACATTAATCTATTATAGAAAACAACAAAACATAAAACATATAAAAAAGACAATACTGTTTAAGAATATAGCATACATTCTAATATAAAATGTAAACGGTACAACAAAACTAAACTCTAAACACTGAACAGTAAAACCAAAACTAAACTCTAACATTGGATTAGTGAACCCACCTGTATCATAAACAATAAACAATAATCAGTGAATCCAAAGAGTAGTGTTAATATCAGTTTTAAATTAATTGTTTTATTTTAAAACATACATTAACATAAATAAATTGAATTTTGAACCCAACTCTCATATGTACATTAATAAATTGCCGGCAACCATAAAATATTAAACATATAAACAAAAAATTATAATGTTTTAAAATATACCCTACACTCTAATATAAAATGTAAATCATACAATAAAAACTAAACCCTATAAGGTATTAGTGAACCAAGGGTATCATAAACCCTAAATCCCAAACCATAAGCACAAAACAATAAACTCTAAACCCTAAAATATAAACCTTAAACACTAAACCGTGAACCATAAACACTGAAACCAAAACTAAACCCCAACATTGGATTAGTGAACCAAAGTGTATCATAAACAATAACAATAATAATTGAACCCAAAGCATCGTGTTAATATCAATTTGAATTGTTTTCAATAAGAAAAGTACATCAACATAATTACATTGAATTGTGAAACTAACTTAACTATATACATGAATCAATTACCGGAAACCATAAAACATAAAAAATATAAACAAAAAAGAATAATGTTTTAAAAATATAGCATACACTCTAATATAAAATGTAAACTATACAACTAAACCCTATAGAGTATTAGTGAACTAAAGGGTATCATAAACCCTTAACTCTAAACCCTAAACTCTAAACCCAAAACCTTAAACCCTATACCCTAAACATAAACACCAAAACCAAAACTAAATCCTAACATTGGATTAGTAAACCCAACTGTATCATAAACAATAAACAATAATCAGTGAACCCAAAGAGTAGTGTTAATAATATTAACTTAATATCAGTTTGAATTGTTTTTTTTAAACATACATTAACATAAATAAATTGAATTGTGAACCAAAATTTTGTATTTATATTACTCAATTGCCGGTAAACATGAAATTTAAAACATATAAACAAAAAATTATAATATGCAAAATATAGCCTACACTCTAATATAAAATGTAAACCATATAAAAAAAACCTAAACCCTATTGGGTATTAGTAGACCCAAGGGTATTCTTACAAAAAAAACTAAACCCTAAGCCCTAACTCAAAAGACTAGTGAACTCAACTGTCTTATGTATATAATATTTGCTACTAGTAATAGTAATGTCATCAAAAACATTGTGTAAAATAACCATAAATGGCTGTAAAATATAACCATAAGTCATGCACCACGTTGGTGCTGAAAAAAAATAGGAAAAGGTCGAGAACAGCAAAACCCAAACATTACAGAACCATATGTAACATATTACATCATATAGCACTAACTGATATATCCATAACCATGACATTTAACAAGTGCATCGTAGGTTGACAAAATGTAGTTGACTCGCGCTTGTCGTATTCGATCATCGGGGATGTTGAATGCCATCTATATCCGGTTACCAGCATGAAGTTCCATAAACAGGATTGCAAGAATGGCACTATCGGCTGGGTTTCTTGATTCCTTCAGATTTGGAATAACAACAAGAGAGAACGGTTTAAGTGGCATGGTTTTCATCATGTTGTTTACCGCACCAACTCTAATTTTATAAGGAATAATGCTGGTCAGAGGCTGAAACTCAGCAATAAATGACTCCCTAGTTCGGAAACGAGGATAGCAGTCCAATACCACAACCTGTTGGAAGGTAAGGCTAACGTGGATGCCAACCCAATGATGTCAAAACAGTAACATTGGGAAATAGAGAGAGGCGATATCCCGGAACCATTCCCTGCGATAGGGATGCTTAGTAGGATTCTGGATATACGAAAGCAGAGAACATGCAAACTCAAACGATCGCTTCGCCTTACTACAAGAATAGAAAGAACCACTGATTTCGGATATAGAAGAAGCAAAAACGTTGTCCAAGAACTCAGCAGTACTATCATCGTGTGTTAGTCGGCAGGTGGTAATATACTTCAAAAGGCAAGTCATTTCCTAAAACAATAATGAGTATAGCTATATGATTCAAAAATTTAGAAGAATAACAATTTATTAATAGTACTATTAATCAATAAATTTAATATTACCATAGGACCAAGGGGGGATTTGCCATACAAAGCTCTATAGAATTTACCTCATCAAAAACCAACCCATTATCAACGACATCAATCCTGATAGTGTAAACATGTATTAATTAATAAAATTATATAATAAAGGAAATGTAATGGAATGAATAGTAATTTACGTGGGATGTTGGAAGACATGTATTAGGTTTCAGATTTTCTCAAGTTCAACTGCATCGAACGGAGTGAAAGGGAACATGTTAATGATTGGCCGGTCTATGGTTGGCACTGGTATAGGAGAGTAGTATGGAGAGATAATTTTACAGTTCATCTGCATGGAAGAGGAACCACTGAATCCGTCTCCCAAGTGAAGATCACTATTACACAGAAAGGCAGCCTTTTTCGAATTCCCATTATATGTTCAGACTGAGATAGAAAATTATCAAAACTTATCTGCGACCATGTAAAGAGATTGTACCAACTTCATTTGTGTATAAGGAAATGAGTTTCTTATTCGAAAGAACTTATAATCAATGTGGCAGATTTCAAGATAAAAAAGCAAACAAAATGTCAATAACGCATAACTTAAAAAAGGTGGCAGAAAAGGTGGAAAAAGTAATGAGTAATAACTAGAAAATAAGGGAACTTAAAGTTAATAAGTTGTTGAAATTACAGTCGTATTGGAGTCGACATCAACAGCTTCACCGGCCGGAAGGATCTGAAAAAATATTGTACAAAAATCAGAGTGGTAGAAAACAAAATTAAATGAAGACAAAGATTATAAGTTAATAACAGTAAGGAAATTTACAGTGTCAGACGGTTGGGGTTGAGGCATATGATGGACATGAACAACTGTTATTTGACAAACTAACTCGTCCTATAGCATAACGAAGCATGGTGATTGTAATGAATGTGGATGAGTAAATAAATGGTATGGGGATAATTCTTACAATTGAGTTCACATGAATAGTTTTCTGAGCTAGTTCTCGAGTCGCTGATGCCAGCAAATTATACTCACTCGAAGTACCTTGGACCTGGTAATAAATATTTTCGTTGTTCGTTAAATAATTAAAAAGTATTACTAGAAAACAATAATATTTCATACTAACCCAGAAATGTTACCTTAGTTATCACAAGAGCAGTTTTAGAGAATGGTACAGGAGTCACGGGAGTTGTTTTCAGAGGTACAACATCCTTCATCAACAATAACAGATATCAACTAATAAATAAGTAATTTTCAAAGTAACATTATTTGGGATGGCAGAAATATTTGTGTACCATTATTTGTGTACTAATAAATAAATATTTGTGTACCATTTTCAAAGTAACATTTCCAACGGAGGATGCATCATCAGAAGTAAGTGGGGTACCATTATCAGAAGATTGGAATAACTGAAATAACAATTCGTAGTCACAAATGTGAAATTATTTTTTCTATTATTGACAGTTACATATATGAATTACTGGAAATGTTGTTTAGTTATTAACCCTTCGTCGGGAATCTTTTTGGCAGCATTTAGGTTATCGTCGGGCACCAGTGCATTAGTAGCCGAAACATGTAAAGCAACATTTTTGTCATTGACCGTTTCAGTAACCTATAAAAGGAAGAAAAAGTGCGTAATTTAAAAATACGCAAAAATGTAAAAATACATGGTCGATCTAAGAATAACAGTAAATAGTAGTATAGATATTTTCGTATCATTCTGAAGCTCTCCAGTAGCATGGACAAGGGTGTGATGCCTCTGAAACAGCTGTGGCACTCACAGAAGTATTGGACATATCATTGACCTACATAAAGAAATGAAATGGTTTTATCAAAATATACACTATTACATAGATATCTGAAATAATTTCGAGTATATAAAAATTAGTATTTACGAAGTACAGTAAATAGTAAGATCAGTTTTACCATTTTCTCCGGAAACTGGGGCACAACAGCGAGTTGGTCCGTATCCATCTGACCGGGGTGAGGCAAAACATGCAAGGCAGTCGGATTAGAAATCTCCTTATCATTTTCTTTGGATACGAAATAAGAAGAAATAATAAGACAGCACCGGGCTAAGGGGCGAAGTCACTCGACTGAAAGGAGAGGGCGTACTGACAAATGTTTTATAAAACTCACTGTTGAAAATATTGACAGCAACATCTTCCGATAACTGGAAATACTAATTTTAAAATCAAAACAAAAATATATTAATGTACAATAGAAAAAGTACAAGAGGCGAAAAATAACTGTTCACCTACAATATCCTTTCAATCTCTTCGATTAAGCTTGCCTTCGTCGCTGCGCGATTAAATCTCTGATCTGATCGGTTTCCCTTCGCTGTTTGCGACTTCTTTCTTTCGATTCTCGGAATCTCCCTTCCTTCTCAATCATGGACAAAGAACTCTGGTTATCCTTACAAATTCTCACCTTGGGATCAGATCGCACTCCGCTCAAGCTTTCATCAGAAGCCCAGAAAAAAAGAGATGATAAGCACCGACTCAGTCTAGTCGTCAAAGCTCTTAATCCTCAACATCAAAACCCTGCTGGGATTTAAAACCCTGCTGGGATTCGTGTGGTTATGCCAAAAGCATGGCAACTAGAAGGTAGAATCTCTAGTAGGATTAATGAAGATGAGTCGGTTCAGTTCTTTTTTCGTCATGAGCATCAGCTTCTCTCCGTCTTAGACAAAGGTCCATGGAACTATCGAGACTGGATGGTTATCACGGATCGATGGACGAGACGCCATTATCCTGATTACCTGCAGGTAATTACCTTCTGGGTTCAGGTTCATATTATTCCAGATGACTTAAGGGAAGAAAGAGCCATCCAAGAAATCGGTGGAGTTTTCGGATTTGTAGAAGAAGTTAACATAATCCAACCAAACAAAGAACAAAAAGGAGAAGTTTGGATCAGAGTAGATATGAATCCTTATGGAAGACTGATCTTCTCCAGATACTTTCAATTTGATGACAGAGAAGAGCCAACCCTCATTCGCTTCACTTATGAGAAGCTTAAGCGTTTCTGCACTGCTTGTGGTGCTCTAACTCATGCGGCTGAAGACTGTGATTACAAACCTCAACCACAAGGTGAAGCGCTTCGTCGTCTTATGCCCCCTCCTCAGCCTCCTTTTAACTCTGACAACAACCATGACGACACATTGGGTGAGAATGTAAGTTCAAATATCAACATGACTGAGAACTCTGGGAATGTTATGTGTACTGGATCAATGGGCGATTTTCTAACTGCTCTTGACCCTACTGGAGCTGGACCATCCCACATACCACCTGATGCTCATTTACAACCTCAGCCTCATGAATCCAAAGAAGATCCTATTCAACCTCCTCTCATCCATTCTGAAGCCAATCTTGACCCAAGACAAAGCATTGCTACGGGAGAAAAGGTGGATTCTAATATCAACATGCCTGATATCTCCGGTAATATTATGCCTGACCAAGACAATCAAGACCCTATAACTGGTCATGTCGGCTCTTCCACTCTAGCCCCTAATATTGATCGTGGTTTAAAACGCAAAGTAGACACTCCCGAAGCAGACGAAGTAACCTCTACAAATCGTCAGAAGAGACAAGGATCATACAAAGGAACTGGTTAGGGTTCGGTGGTTCCCCTTAAACCACCAACGGAGCCATGAGGATTTTACATTGGAATTGTCAGGGGCTGAGGAACACCTTGACAATTCCATACCTGAAGGACATCATTAGTAAATATAGAGTTGATGTCTCGTTCCTCGTAGAAACCAAAAATAATGACGGCTTTGTACAGCGGCTAGGTAATGATCTTCGCTTTGCTCATCAAGTTTTGTTATCACTGATTGGGTTAAGTGGGGGTCTAGCTATTTTCTGGAAAGATTCAGTGAAGTGTGATTTTGACTCTGCCCCAACACTTCACTTCTCGGATATAAGGATTACAGAAGGTCCCAACAGCTTCTGTCTTACATATATGTATGGTAATCCTAGAAGAGCACCTCGTCAGCAGCTTTGGCATCATCTTATTCATCTGGCTCAAGAAGGCCATTACTACGGCAAGCCAAGAGTAGCTATGGGAGATTTCAATGAGATCAAAGCCAACTCGGAGAAGCTAGGAGGATCTTTTAAACCTGATTGGTATTTTTCCAACTTTAATAGAATGCTAAATATCTCTGGTCTTCATGAAGTAAGAACTTTTGGAGGTCAATTCTCTTGGATGGGCAATAGAAAAAATGGTCATATCAAAGAAAAACTAGATAGGGTTGTGGCCAATGATGATTGGCTAGAACAATTCCCTAATGCTACAGCTCATTTACTTCATTGGATTGGTTCTGATCACAGGCCACTTCTCTTGACCACTGATGGCGCTTGCATTAAATATGATAGCAGATGGAAGCATCTAAGAGAGATTCACGAGCTCATCAGAGATACTTGGTCCTGCAAATGTAGAGACTTACCTCCCTTTGCTCTTCATGAAGCCCTTAGATTTTGTCGAAGCAAACTCTCCCAATGGAAAAAACAGAATGCTTGGAATTCAGCAAAGAAGATTCAGAAGCTTTACAAGGACTTACAACAAGCGTATGACTCTCCCTCTCTTGATTATCATTTAATCTCTGATCTAAAAATTCAATTACGAAAAGAATTTCGTATGGAGGAAGAGTATTGGAGACTTAAAAGTAGAATTCAGTGGCTCCAATCTGGAGATAAGAATACTAAGTACTTCCATGCCAAAACAAAACAAAGATATAACAAAAACCGAATTATGCAGATTCAGGATGACTCCGGAGTCTTACATCAATCTGAAGAAGGAATTCATCACGTGGTAAACTCCTATTTTACTAATTTATTTTCTTCTTCTCGCAGTTCCAGTATTGATGAAGTCCTTCAACATATTACCCCTCGGGTCACTCCATATATGAATGCAAAACTCACTGAGCCGGTTACTGAAGAAGAAATTCATCAAGCTCTATCTCATATTAATGCTGATAAGGCTCCCGGTCCTGACGGATTCACAGCAGCTTTTTATAAAAATCATTGGGAGACCGTCAAAACAGGTGTGATTAATTTTTTGCAACACTTTTTTGAAACTGGATTCCTAGACTCTGAGATTAATCACACTAACATCTGTCTGGTCCCTAAGATAGAGTCTCCTATTCAAGTTAAGGATTTCCATCCCATTATCCTTTGCAATGCTGCTTATAAATTAGTTTCAAAAGTTTTAGCTGAAAGACTTAAGCCATGGCTGCATGAGATAATTTCAGATTTTCAATCTTCTTTCATTCCGGGGAGATTAATTACAGATAATGTGCTTATTGCTCATGAGCTCATTCACTCATTGCGAACAAAAAAATAAAATCTCCTTTTATGGCTATGAAACTAGATGTCACCAAAGCTTTTGATAAAGTTGAATGGAATTACCTTGAAGCGTTGCTAAAAAAGGGCTTTGCAGAGGTCTGGTGTAGATGGGTGATGAAATGCATCTCGTCGGTCACTTACTCAGTTCTCATAAATGGATCTCCCTCCGAAAAAGTTCATCCTCAGAGAGGCATTCGTCAAGGTGACCCTCTATCACCATATCTCTATTTGCTTTGTTCAGAAGGTTTATCTGCCCTCCTTACTCATGCAACGAATCAGAAATTCATTCATGGATTTAAAGCAAGTCACAATGGTCCTCAGATCTCTCATTTGCTTTTTGCTGATGATTCTTTTCTTTTCTGTAAAGCTACTCCTGAGGACTGTGATCATCTACTTCAGCTGCTACGCATTTACGCAGAAGCTTCAGGACAACATATAAACTATCAGAAATCAGCTCTTCAATTTGGTAAATCGACTTCTCTTCCTATTCAACAGGAAATCATGGCTTTAACTGGTATAACTAAGACTGGGGGATTTGGTAGATACTTAGGTCTACCAGAAACGATTGGTCATAGTAAACTTGATACTTTTTCTTATATTATGCACCGAGTTCAAGCCAAAATTGAGAGGTGGTATTCCAATCTTTTATCGCCGGCGGGCAAAGAAATATCAATTATTTCCGTGGCTACGGCTCTTCCTACTTATTGTATGTCGTGTTTCATGCTTCCTAAAAGGCTTCTTGAAAACATTTCAGGTCTCATGAGAAGATTTTGGTGGGACTCTACTATGGGAAAAACAAAAATCCCTTGGATCTCTTGGTCCCATATGACTCAACTGAAACAGTATGGAGGAATGGGTTTCAAGGACCTTTATAAATTTAATCTAGCCCTCCTTGCAAAACAAAGCTGGAGGCTTCTGAAAAATCCCAATTCTCTATTGGCTCAAGTTCTGAAGGCTAAGTACTATAAGAACACTTCTCTTATGGAAGCCAATATCGGTTGCAGACCTAGTCATGGATGGAGGAGTATACTATTAGGCAGGCAACTACTCAGGCAAGGTTTAAAATGGACGGTGGGTAATGGTGATACCATTAAAATCTGGAGTGATCAATGGATCGATAATCCACCGGCACGTCAATCAACCTCTTCCTCAGGTTCAATTTCAAAGGTCTTGGATCTTATAATTCCTTTTTCTAACACTTGGGATGATTGCAAATTGCTTTCACTTGTGCACCCAGATGATATAACTCTAATTAAGCAAATTTGTCTGCCTTTAACTCCCACTAATGACACTCCCAGATGGATCTTCACAAGTGATGGTGAATACACAGTCAAGTCAGGCTATCACCAATTAATTAAACCTAATCCTCAAGTACCATCCACCTCCTCTGCGCTCATAAACGCCTCCCTTTGTAAGTCCATTTGGAACCTTAACATTCCCCCAAAAATCAAGCATTTCTGGTGGAAAGTCATACATGAAGCTCTCCCTTGTGCAGATACTCTTTCCAAAAGAAGACTAAAAGTTCCACCGGATTGCTTTATTTGTGGAGAAGCAAAAGAATCAGTGTCTCACCTGCTTTTTCAATGTCGTGTTGCTCAAGAGATCTGGGAGCTGTCTCCGGTATCTTTACCCTCAGGTCAGCTCAATCCAGATCATTCTATTTCTCATTATATTCAAGCTTTATTATCTGCCAACAGAGCAGCTTTTGGGAAAGAACAGCTCTTTCCTTACATTGGCTGGAGAATATGGAAATCTCGCAATGACCTACTATTTAATAACAAACAAAGGCACATTTGCGAGATTATTTACCAAGCCATAACAGATCACAAAAAATGGCACGAAGCTCTTTTAGCTTCAAACCATCATACTCAGAAACAAGTACATGATTTAAGCAGGAAACCTGAGACTCTAGAAGAAGTTTTCTCACTTTCATCTCCCCTTTATTGTTTTACAGATGCTTCTTGGGTGAACACTAGTAATAGAGCTGGAATAGGATGGGCTCTTGTTAACCAGATAGGAAATTGTATCCTTACTGGTTCAATGTCAATAGATCCGATCCAGACCGCTCTTGAAGCTGAAGCTATAACACTTCGAGAAGCCCTTATTCAGCTTAAAAGATTGAACTATAACGATGTTGTGTTCTGTGGAGATTCTGACACTCTCTATGCTCCTCTGGAAAAAGCTGAGCATTGTAAAGTTATCTCTACTCCTATTCCATATTCCCTTCAAACTCATCTCCAAGACATTCAAAAGCTCAAAGATCCTTCTTACTCCTTCAAAGCCATCAGTAGGAGAGTTAATTCTCAAGCTGACACTCTAGCAAAGGATGCTCGTTTGTATAATAAAACTTTAGTTATATCTTGGCATATGTAACTATTTCGAATGTTTGTACTTAAACTCCCTCTGTCTAATAAATTTTAAGTTGACAAAAAAAAGTACAAGGAATAGTATATGCATACATCTTTTGAAGAACCGATTGGAGTAGGCTCTTCCGCATTGGTAGATGCGGATAAGGAACACACTTGGAGAGCAGTCAGTTTCTTGTTCTGTATGACATTCATTTTCTACAAAATAAAACATTATAAGTGGAGAAATATATATATATATATATATAAATACATGATTAGTAATGAAAGTATAATAGGGAATGAAGGACATACGACATGCTTTGAAGAATTTGACATTGGTGATGTATTCATAGTCTTTGCAGAGCTACGAGTTAGACGGCGAGTATCGTCCCGCATCAGCTGGGGTTTTGTCAGCTGGCTCTTTTCCCTTCCTCTTGTCTTTCGGTACATTATCTGTTGAAGCCGATCATTGGAGACAAGTTGTTGCATAAAAAATTTCTCCATTTCTTCAAACCGTTCATCAGGTCGTGTCTCCCACCGGGCCTCCAAACCAGAAATAGAAAGACTAATATGTGTCTTAATATCTATGGCAACGGAAGCGGTGGATCGTTGTAACTCCTTTTGAACGAACCCAATAGTAAAAGAAGAAGACACTTTGGAACCTGACTCATTAACAGGGGAAAATTGTCGGTTACTACGCTTGTGAACCTTTTTGCAAGAATTTTTAGCGGACTTTTTTTTATGCGTCACCGGTTCGGCACGGAAACTGTCTTCAGACTTAGATGAAGGAAATGAAGATGATAGGGAACTGCAGGCTCTTTTTCGCTTGCGATTAGTGTCGCAAGTATCATCATCCTCAGAGGAAGTCGAGTACGAACTCTCTTTGCGGCTCGACTTACTAGCAGACTTCTTCCTCTTCGATGTCTTCCGTTTGTTCCCTTTGCTATCCGGTGAATGTCTTGCATTTTCTAATTTCCGCAGTCCCTCTCCCCACATCTCGTCATTAAATTTGTGATCCTCGTCGATCAATTGAAGCAAGTAACAAATATTTTTATCAACAATGTCTTCGAACTGAGCAGGCAGATCATACTCGTTTGGAACATCTCCATCAACTATAGCAATGACGTCAACCTAAGTAGTAACAAAATAATAAACAATTAACATGAACATATATTCGTGTATGGTATTATAATAAGACAGCAATAAATACTGTGTACATATACATAGAAAATAATGTATCTTATGTGATATACGAAGGGGTAAATAATGGCAATCAAAGTATGTTTTTGAAATATACCTCAACCTCGTCTTCAAATTCCTTAATTTTCGAGAGTCGGAGGCACAACAAAGCTTGGTTAACATTGTTAGCATCCTGACGAGCGAGTGTCAAAGGCTCAACCAAAGTACCCGGTATGGAAGGTACGACCAAGAATGCAACAATTTGGAGGGGGAAAAGAAATCCTTAGAGGGCAAGAGTCTATTTTCGGTCCAAGTATTTGATTTTCTTTAAGATAGATTCAATGGTAAGGCTGAAAGAAAGAGTACGCCACGGATATGCGAGAAACTCATCAATGTCTTGGACAAGTTCCACACTCTCTTCCGTAATGAGAGTTTCGTGGGAGCACATAAGAAGCAATCAGCTATGAACAAGGCCACATAGCGCAGCTTCTTATCCGGATCTGTGATTCTGTCACTGTTGAGTGTCTATCATCCATTTAACGGAGACAGATTTCTGGTCCGGGAATATCGTATCCCAATACAGACATTTTGATTTTCCCTTTCGGGGCTTTGGTGGAAACGTTGTACATTTCAGACCAGTAGCTATGGCATATTTTCGGATAGAAAACGCTATGGCTTTCCTGCAAAAATAAACCGAAGCTGGTGAGGGTCCTTCGTACTAAGCATCCGAGACAGTATGAAATGAAGGAGAGTACCCGATAAGGTATATTGTGCGCGAAAATCAAATAGTCTCCCAAACTGCGACACCTGCAACCGTTGGAGTTGAGGTCCATCAAGCCATTCCACAATTTTTTCAATCCAAAAGAGTTTGCCGTAGGACAGAACTTTGAGGTTTTTTCCATCAAACGACTTTGGGAATAAACGGGAGGGCAAACGTTTATCAGCCATCTAACTGCGAACAGAATTCGAAGAAGTATATCATATAACATATAATTACCATTATAAAAGAAGTGAAGAAATAAATGGACCAAATTATCAGAAACATCGGAGCACATATAAAGACAGTTACCAGCAACAAAACACCACAATTAAAAGGAAGGTAAAAATTGAGTAACAATTATAATATTAACAATAATAATAACGGACAGGCGGTACTACCCAGGGGTATATTGTTAATGTACAAGATGAAACTGGAAATAATGTTGAAGAATGCATGCAAGGAAAATGGAGAAATAAAATACAATAAAAGATTCTCGTTAAGTAGAGTAAAACCATTCTGAGTTTAAGAAAGTAAAAGAACGAAATCGGACTATAAACAAACTATTATCGGTGAACTAACTATGAATCGAAACCAGATAAAACCTAAAGCAAGTTAATAAACCCTTAATTGAGCAACAGACCGAGTATTATGAGTACCCAAACAATAAAAGCGTTAAAAGTATAAGATAATCGAGTTTAGAGATGATAGGCGAATAGATTTCGAGAGGGGCGAAGAGAGAGAAAGGGAGGAGAGAAAGATACCTCCGGTGAACAAGAACGGCAAAGCCGAATACCTCAAGAGAGACGGAGAAGAGGACAACTGAGAGAGAATATGTGGTGACGGAACCGAGACTGAGAGAAAGTTTCGGAACAATCGTTGGTGTTTATGAAGAATGTGAACAGTGGCGAGGAGAGAAGTGGATTATAACTTTTGAGAAGAAAGATGCGACGATTGATGCAAAATTTGATCGAACTAGTCTCGTAATGTATTTAAAACTAGGTGACTCGCCCTCGCATATGCGCGGGCATGAATATTTAAAATTAATTAATGTTTTGTTATTTTGTTTCAAAAAAATTTTGCTTTGTTTTTTTTGCAATTTTTATGTTTTAAGATGAAATATAAAATAATGTTAAATAATTTTAAGTTGTTGTTTTAATTATGATTGCTGGCTTGGATTACTTTATTTTACAATATTTTCTAATTTCATTCATGGTTTTGTTTTTTAATATATTGCTTGTTTTAAATCTAGTAAATATGGTTAATTACGGTTAGTTTGATTTTTTTTTATCTTGACAAATTTTTGATTTTACTGGTTAATTCTATATACATGTGTTTGCTTTTTTTGAACTTTTGTAAACCTACTGTTCACTAGAAAATTGAATCCAAAAATTAAGGATTTGATTTAGTGGGTTTAAACCAATTAGACCCATTAAAATTGGCTCATAGTTACATAATTATAAGTTGATCTAATAATTTTCTAAAACATTATATTCAAAAACCTAACTATTGAAGAATAGAGCTGTTTACGTTTTCATGACCAATGTGTGAGAACATATAAATAATTTAGTTGGATATTGTTGTTTTAATGTTTTAGGTGTGTGAGTGTTTTGATTTCTACAAGATCATTATTATTGTCTAAGATTGCGAGTCTTAAATTGGATATTCTATATATTAAAATAACTCTCTGTATATTAAAATATGATATTTTCATTTTAGTATATTTCCATTTTTATTAAAAATTTATTTTAGCAAAAAAAATTAAAAACTAAAACTTTCCTTTATTTTCGTAATAACTTTTAACTTTATGGTTATGAAAACACTTATTTTTATTTCTTATAAACAATTTTTAGAGATAATTGTTTTATTGCAAAAAAAGGAAAATTTAAAGATTTCCTTTTGTTGAAAGAAAATAAATTTCAAAGCTTTCCTTTATTTCAAAACCCGAAATTGCAAAAACTTATGAGTAAAAAATTGGAAAATTAACAAAAATTAAAATCAAATACCATTATCATCTTCATTAATTGGATAATTATCAAAATATTAAAATCAAATAGCATTATCTTCTTCATTGTAAATTTAATAAATACAACTTTTCTTTATTTTTTAAACACGTTTAATATATAATTTTTTTTTATTTTATAAAAAAATTGAAAAATAAAACTTTCCTTTATTAAAAAGAAATTAGAAAAGGAAAATTATATCATTAAGGGTATACCACGGTGAAAATCAACGTAAGCGCGACACATATGCAAGTGACTTCTCAAAATAATATTTAGAGATTGTTGACATAACCTAAATGTCATTGCTTGAAATATCTTACTATTATTATTTGAGAGGTACATTTTTCGAAATGCTTAAAAAAACTTTTTTAATTACATGTCTTGCCACTGATTCCTTGAGTTAGTTCTGTTTGGTTACAAGTTTAATTTTGGACAAAAGTGAGAAAAAAAAAACGAGATGACCCAGCCAACTCAAAATACCCGACCCATCAAGACCAATACAACACGCGGATCCTCATCACTAACCAATTTTAACATCGAACCAATATTGTGGTTGTTATGACCAAGATCACAATAAGATTTAGCAATCTTCCTTATCCTGCGATTACAATAAAGAAAAATAATTAATACACCCTGTCATATTTCATCGTTAGCTTGATTATAGAAACAATTAGATTTAGGAAATAACCATATATAAAATTAAAGATTCGGTACCAACAAGTACAATGCCGGTAAAGAGCCCATGTTCTTAGCAAATTTTACAAACTTCCACAAAATATATGAAATATCTAAACTTAATATCCAACCAAAGATATTAACCATAAAAATTGTGTGCCGATTTAATCTTGTGAATATATATAATTTCCCGAAACTAATTAACTCACTTATTATCAAAGATACTAACCACCTAACAAATCTACCAAATCCTTGCTATTCAAGTAAGATATCAACACAACTGAATATTCGGTCTAACTAATACCTATGCATTTCAACCTTATATATACAGCTAGATATCACAGTTTAAGTCATGCAATCGGCCAGTACAAGCCAACCAGTTACCCAGTGATGGACTTGGATTGGTTCTTTACGATTCCAAACCAATACCCTGTATGTCCATATCCAATGACCATTGGAATGAATGTGAGATAACTCCAATTTCCAAGATGATCTCCAAAACAGAGGTATTGTTCTATTGTTACCTACACCTTACAATCATATTTCACAGTTTTGTTTTACTAAAATTATTTGTGTCCCTATCTTAGGTTGGAAGAGCTAAGATTCAGTGTCAAGTTACTGAATTTGACACTGATTGGGGCTGGTATTACATCAGTTGCAGTAAAAAGGGGCACAAAAAAGTTTCCAAGTCAATAGCATGACCTACTGAAATTGTTGAAATTGAGGCAAAGCCTAAGTGGTGGTGTGAGATTTGTCATCACCATGTTACTGATGTGGTTGCAAAGTAAGTTTTACTTATTTTACCCGCACTATTATGGTTTCTAATATATATTAACGATTTATTATCCATGTTTGATTTTTATTCTAGGTACAAGCTTCATTTTAAGGTGAAAGATGAATAAGGAGAAACCAAATTAATGTTGTTTGATTCATTAGCTTCTGAAATTGTCAAAGAGACGGCAACTAATCTTCTTGAAGGAGATTTTGATGAGGTAATTAGAAAACCTTATTAGTCTCCCTAAATCTTATCTAATGGTCAATGTTTTTTACTAATCTCATGCTTCTTTTTTCTTAGATTGAAGATCCAGAAGATTTGCCTCCTTCTATTCTAGCCTTAGTTGGGAAAACTTTTGAATTTGGTGTACTCTTCCAAAAAGAAAATATGAATGGAGGCCATGATACTTCCAAAGTTGTTAAGGTTATGACAACACATGGAATTATTGGATGTGACTCAAAGCAAGAGTCTGATATTCAACCAGACTCTTCTGAAATGATTTCAGTTGACTAGGTTAGTTTTATTTTCGAAACCTATATTACAATTTTTTGCTAATATTTTTTTGTAAAATCGAACATATCAAAACCATCTAATGTTTATGATTTGTAGCCACTGATGTTGAGGAGCAGTGAAGACACAGAAGGATCTGATACTAGCCTCAACGCCACTCCCTCTTCCAAAAGGAAAGATGAAGTGGCAACAAGCATGATTACCGATCAAACTTCTGTCACTAAGAAGCCACGGTGGAGGAATGTGAAGTTGGAGACACAAAAGAATGATGAGGTCGAATGCAAGAAGGGAGAATGAGTTCATGGGTTTTATTTGGATTTTGGTTTTATTTAGCTTTTTCTATGGTTTATGATTTTATTGTTATGCTATCTTTGGTTTATTTGGGATTCAGTTTCTTTCATTGATGGTACTTTAATTCTTATTGTTATGCTATCTTTGATTTTATTGTTATGCTATCTTTGATTTTAGTTGAATTTTATCTATGTTTTCTTCTAGATTATTACTCTAGCCATTTAAGTAATTTTAATTATTTTCTTATTTTCAAACTTAAGATTACTAAAACCAATTCATATACACAAATAACTCAACAAATTACTCTTCATATATCTAAACCTCAATCAGTATTAAACTAAGAATGCAATCTCCATCAAACCAAAGACTAAATTTTATCGAACTATTCCATAAAAAGAGATTGGATTCATTACCTTATTAACGAAGTGGAATGGTCAAGGTATTGAATTTTCTTTAATGACCTGCAATATAAGAAATGAACAAGTAAAAATCATTAGTAAGTAAGGTAAGAAAATCCCATAATTTATATCAAAGGTAATCCTTATCGGTGTAATGAATCAGGCGTTAAAGGACTGGAACATATTAGTAATGTTTTAAAAGTCGATATACAGCATTTTTACTATACAGCAGAAATGAAGAACGAAGGCAAAAAAAGAAAACACTTACTATTATTACTGAGAACTACAGATACTTGATTTCCACATGGGATTCACCAAGTATTGAACGACAGCTTGCCTTCGTTCAAATAGATTAACCAGGGGATGCTGAAACAAAAAACGAAGACAAAGAGATTTCCGACTTAGATATAAAAAACGAAGACAAAGATACTCCTTTTATTTTCTATTTGACTAATGCCTAAAAATCAAAACAATTAACTAGAATAAAAAGCAAAACAATGAACCCTATCCCATTTTAACTTTGTATATCTAAATCAAAAATTGTCTAAAACACATGAATTATCAAACAGGAACTAAATCATATCAGGTTAAGCGATTCGATATTTATTTCCTATTCATATTGCGTGGTGGTCTCTGTGTATTTCATACAGATCAGAGAAAGATAAAACGGTGCAAATGAAAGCTTATCTGTTACGAAGTCGGACAGATCGGAGATCTGAACTTGGGAAGGTAAATCGATGGAGGTCGAAACCGGAAGAGCTTTCACTGAGATGAAAGCGGTGCAGCTCCTGTGAGGACTCGGGTTCGAGTTGGAGCTTGCATGCAACGAAGGACCCAACATAAAGACAAAAAGAAACCTTTGGTTAGACTTCGATGTTTAAGAATCAATTGGAAACTCGGTTTTTTATTTCCTTATCATCTGCAGGTGAAGGAAGAAGAGGAAGAGCTAACCTGGATCTTAACCGGAGCCGGTGAACGGATCGCATTCCTCCACCGATATCAGAGTTAAAGTTCGTCTTTTCAGATACTCAGAGGAAAGAGATCGAACAAGATGTCTGTGCGGAGTTCTCGAAGCTTTCACGATAGCGTGGATTTTTCTTGTAAAGAATTCAACATTATTATCTAGGCCAGAAACAATTAATTGGGTCTTAGGCCTAATTCAGTTTAACGAAGCCTAACTAACTATTATCACTTTTGCTATTTTTTGTTTGATCTCAATAAGAAATGAAGTTTAAGTTCTAATCATTTTAATCCAATAAAAACAGTATTTTATTAAAATTTAAGTTAAAATCCATATATTTTAACATATGTCCACCAATGAGAACTGAATTTTAACCCAAACCAAAATTTTAGTTCTTATAGCGCTAGAGAAATAGTGAGTAGAAATCATGTAATGTTAAGTTTTTGCTTTATAACCGGGTCAACTCTATTTTTCGTTTTTTTTTAAACTGGAATTTAACCAATTACATTACATTCGATGATGAGTTACATTCGATGATGAGTTAGACTCAAAATATTGACAAAGGAAGTGCACTGAAACAGAAAGGAAGCAAATGATTACACTAACACACAAAGAACACAACCTCAAAATCGAAAAAACATATATAATCAACAATATTCCCCACCTTGCTTTCACAACTGCATCGATAAGAAGCATTGAAAGAACAAACAAACAAACAGTAACTGAATCTTTTTCCTTTAGCACACAGTAAAAAAAAGCAAGCTTTTGCATCGACTATAGAGATTGTATTTGATAGATTGTAACCTGAGAGGAAGAAGAATCTGGACGAATTCCTCTGATGATGTATTGTAGAGATTCGAAATCAAGATCGCAGAAATTAAGAGAAGAATTAGAGAAATCGAAACAAGAAGAGGAAAAGACAGCTTCGAAATCAGTTCGTCAGGGTAAGATTGGAGAAGGAGAACTTTTTTTTTTCCGTCGGCAGAGTTTGTGTGTTCTTAACAGCTGATGTGTTTTTTTTAAGGTGCCTGGGAAAAAAAAGGTAGTTAATAGATCAAGTTTAGTTTTTTTTTCCAGAAAAAATATCTAACCCATCTTATTTTGTAAGATATTGTGTTAAGTCCATTAAGAAATTTATCTTAATATTAAGCCCATCACAATATACCATAAAATTCATTATAACAAAGTATTTATACATAAAATATGATAATTTAACAGTTAGTATATATAAATAGTTTTATCTATTTACAAATTTGATCTATTTCAACATCACAATCAAAATATATATTAATAAAAAGTTTTGTTTGATGATCAACTTTTAATCAACTAAACTAACATAAAATATAATTCACCCATAATACAATTCTTCAAATACCAATCAACACAATATATAAACTTCAAAAAATTTTTTTATACAACAAACAACTACACTAACAAGATATATTAAGTATAAAAATCAACTATATCATGAATAGTTATTATAACAACTAATCAATTAAAAATAATTGCCCCGCACATAGTGCAGGTAGAATCCTAGTAGAGGGTTAAAAGGTAATCATACACAGGTAAAAACCTAAAAATTAAGTTTTTTATCAAGAGGATTTCTGAGCAAACTATTCTTGAGTCAAAAGATGTTTGGCCAAGAATCCCTTAAACAAATTAATCGTAAGATCTGATCTGCTGTGGAGCAAATCAAAAATACTAGAATTGGAATGAAGTAAAAGGGTAAAATTTAATATGAATATTGCAACTGTGACAAAAAAAAAAAGATTAATCGAATGGGATCACAAATACCTCAATTATTTAAGAATTATCACTTGGTGAATTCTGGTTCTACCACGGAGTGAATGGTTATAACAGAAAGTTGAATGTGTGTGAAATCATGTAAAGGAAAAAGCAAAATAGTTACTAAAAATATTGGTGTCAGAAGGAAGTGGAAGAGTCAGAAACGTGGGTGCGTGGTCTTGAAGGATTTGATACTGTTTCTGCAGTCTTCCACAGTTTCGTCTGCTCCTTTTGTTTGTTTTTTCTCTTTTTCTTTTTGGTTTTTTTTTTTTTTTTGGTTTCATGTTGCTCTCTCTGCAAGGATCCCTTTAAGATTCATCATCTTTTCAGAAGTTCTTATCTGTAATCATCTATTTTGTAACGAAATTACATACTACAATACAAAGAAAGTATAATTTGCTTTGCGTGAGAAGATTCAAATCGAAGCCAGTGTAGCATAATAATTCAATTTGATGAGAATGATAAGTCGTCTTTCTCTCTCTTTGAGCCAGAGCAAAAAGATTTTGATTGGGTGTGTGGCTTTTCCAGACCTGACCAAAGTCAGGGAACAGAACACAACTCAACTCAATGCAAACATGTCCTTTCTCATCACTCTTCTCTCACTCCTCACTCTCACACACCTTTTCATTTTTTTTCTTTTATCATTTTCTATATATTTTTTATTTTCATTGAATCTGTACAAGATGATTATGGTCCTGAATGTTTGATTGGTTTTTAGATTTTGGTTTTTGGTTTTTAGCTTTTGGTTTTGGATTTTTAGGGTTTTTCAATATTTGTTTTTATTTTGCTGTAGATTTTAGTTTTTAAAAAAACTTAAATGGTGATTTATTTAATTTTTGATTTTTGACTATATTTGAATTATTAATTTTGTTTACAAAATTAAACATGATAAAATAAAAATAAAATTTTGCAGAAACAAACATATTATTAGTAATTAATTTTCTTAACTAATAAAGGAAGTATTTATAAATCTATTTATTAGATTTTTGACATTTTAATAAAGGGAGTAATTATTTTTTTAACTAATAAACTAATAAACATAAGTAATTATAGATATTAGTTGTTGCTTTTATTATCTTGAAAAAAAGACAAAATACAGAAAAAATAGTCTAAAAGAAAAAATAAATCAGATTCGTAATCAAAGTAGAGAGAGAAGAGTGAAAAAACCCACAATTTGTGGTTTTTGGATTTTGTTTCTAAATGATAAAACCAAACAAAAACTAGTTTTTCTAAAATTAAGGAATCTCTTTTCTGGAAAACTTGAATGGTTAAAAAAAGTAGATTTTGAGAAAAAAAAACAAAACCATTCTAAAAACTACAAACATTCAAAGCCTATATGTTTGGTTGTAAAATATATATCATGTTATACTCTTATTAAGATATGTTCACCTATTTAGGAAAATGTTTTTCGTTTATCTTCACAAACAGATATTTATTTTTTAATCTCGTTAGTTTATCTCGAACCAGCTCCAATCCAACAAGATTATTTGGTAGCATATCATGTCATAACATTAAGAAAATAGATTTACTGTTTTAACAAAACCAAAAAGAAAAAATTTACTTTACAGTACGGTTTAAAGAACAAGGTTCTGACAAATGACTCAAACCTATCAGACATAATAAATGATAGAAATTGTTAATCGCTAATTGGTTACTTCTAGTTTAGTGACAGTTTGTTTTTGTTTTAAATAAAAGTTTCTGCCGCAAATCACATGTTTTTCGTGTTGTGTTTGTTGTAAATTTTCTTTAGACAACCATAACCAACATGAACACTGGAATAATATTACGTGACTGAACTTATGCAAATCATATAAGCTCCTAATTAAAAAAAGTGATAAAATTTTCATTATGAACTTAATAAGAAACAGAACGTTGACAAAAAAAAAAAGATGATCAAATGAAGAGTGAGGTAGAGACAGAAGACTTAGAAGAAGGCCATTCATCAAGAAACTTATAAAATCTCTTACTCCGTTGCTCTTCTTCTTCTTCGTCATCATAATCTTTATTTTCTCTTTGTTTCAGCTTCTCCTTAAGCATGAGTGGCCTCTCAAGCGTCCTCAAGTCAGTGCCAAGGATGAAGCAACTTCGATCAGGCTGCTTCTCCCTCTGTTTCAGAGACTCATACTCACAAGAACCATCGTCATCTTTCATTGCTAAGCCAGAGCAGCTTTTGATTGACCCTAAATGTTCTATGGAGAAGAAATCATCCATGTATCCACTTCTTTTACTTCTTACCCTTCACATTAAGAGAAACAAGGCTCAAGCTCTGTGTTGTAATTAGAGTTAAAAAGACTAAAACAGAGGAGGGTTTGTGTCCAAACCTGGAAGAAGAGAGAGAAGGAGGAAAAGGCTTTCTTGATGAACGGTTCTTGCTTCTATGCATATGTCTCTCACAGTACTTAGAATCTGGAGAAGCTTCTTTAGAGCATCGCCACTTCTTGCCATCAGTTCTTCTGCATCTTCCTGGCTCTGCATCTATCTTTCTTCCTATTCCCATCTCGTACACGCTCCACCCAACTGCTTCAGACAAACACAACAAATTTAAAGACTTAACATCATAACCAAATCAACCCTAAAGATGCAAACCTTTGGACCACAATTGATAATACATATAGCTAGAAATCTTTCAGAGAGCTTAGAGAAAAGAAGAAAGTAAGAGAAAGTTTTCTTACTGTGGGGAGAGAAGAAATTGGAAGGTGAAGAGGAAGAAAGAGAAAAAGAAGAAGAAGAAGAAGAAGAAGAAGAAGAAGAAGAAGAAGAAGAAGAAGAAGAAGAAGAAGAAGAGAAGAGAAAAGGTCTTCTTATGACGAAGAGAAGATGAGGTGGAACTGGAACATTTGCGGCTAAGTACCTGAAGACAAGAGCTTGATTTTCAAGCTCTTCCCATTGTGATTCAGTGAAAGGAATCCTAGTCGCCATTAAAAGATAGAGAGATAGAATTAATGAAGAAGAAGAATTGATGAAGAAGAAGAGAGAGAAAAGAAGAGTTGTATTGCAAAATTGCAAGTGTAGAGAGAGTAGGTATGTTTTTATTAATAAAGTTGTTCATTGGTCACCTGCAGTCTGCAGAATATCTGTGCTTCATGTCCTCTTCTTGTTAATTATTCTTTTTTCTTCTTTTTATTTTCTTTTCACCTTGTTTTGGTTTTCATCTTAAGCACGCACCATTGAAGTATTTGTGTGTGACAAAGTGACATTTTTTTTTGGTCATCTGATTGAATAATATTCACCCCAGAAAATGTCATTTACAAAGCTGAAAAGCTTAAACGGCACTACATTAACGAGAATTACAACGACACATAAGCTTTGAAAAATCCAAACCAAAGCTTCGTGAAATCAGACAAAGCACAAAACAGAAGATACAAAATAAACAGTTTTTTCTTCACGATAGAGCAAATCTTCTAACCCAACAATTGACTCAGTTGGTGCCAACACCATTTTCCAACCTCTTCGGAAGAGCCACAATATCAAAACCGCGAAAACATCAAACCATATCTCTGTTTAACAAAGTGACATATGTAACTTAAAACTCATGACAAATTAATTATATTATATTTATGAGTTTGTAACTTTCGTTTTGTTTAGATTAAATTTTTTATTGTAAAACGAGAAACTGGTACGGAAAAGAGAATCTAAGAAGTCATAAAACTATTACTTCCTCCGAAGTCATAAAACTATTAAAGAGAAATAAAAATTATTTCAAATTAGATAATGTTTTCAACTTTCAATGTATCATATATTAGTTCTACTTTCTAGTGTTTTATGACTATTCATAATTTGCAGTCTATTTTATTATTGAGTGTACTGTGTTTAGGTGTATAACTAATGATGTATCTTTAGAAAAAATAAAAACTTAAATATTTTCTTAATTTATGTGTTTGGTGCTAAAACGACAAATAAATGAAAATGGAGGGAAAATATAATTTAAAGAAGCTCTGATATTCATAATTTGTGAGAATTATAACTTAATTGGTCGTATTAGTTCCGCTCATGTTTTATAATTTAGATTCCAACCTTGTAAAACAAATATTTAAGTTTTACAGGCTAAAAAAATATGATAAGTTTGTGAAAGTATCATGATAATTTTTATTGATCTAAACTTGCTTTTTGTCTCAAAGAGTAAGGGAAAAGCCCTAGGAGCGATGCGGCGGCGATTTCTGGCTATCAAGGCGACCTCGACGTTTCTCTTCCGGATCTTATCCTCCCGTCATCTCTGCTAGTCCTTTGACTGCAGATCTTCGTGATCTTCCCTTGGAAGGATCATTCCCAACGGCGTTCATCTCTAGATATACTCTCCTCTCTCTGTCTCTGCCCTTGTGGTGACGTCTCAAACAAGAAACCTTAGTAATCATCTCCATTTGGTCTTAATCATCGTCAGCACCCCGAGAACAGATCGCAAGCCTTTGGCTTCGATTGATTGCCTTTTCCACCCATCGGTGTGAGTTGTTTCTGATCATACCACACATCCATCATTGATTCTGTTTTTGATGGCGGATAGGAAAGGTAAGGCTACTGCCTTTGAAGACGACGACGAGCCGATCCTCTTACCGGATCAAGATTACTGACCACTCATACAGGAATATAGCCTCTCGCTTATTGGCAAAAATCTGAATCCGAAAAAACAAGATATCGAGAAGCTTCTCGGATTCATGCCCGGTCACTGGGGTATGGAAGGGCGAGTAACTTCTAATTATCTTGGTAATGCTCGCTTTCTCTTTAATTTTGCCTCTGAAGATGATCTAAAAGAAGTAATGGATCAAGGACCTTTCCACTACAACTACAATATGTTTGTTCTAGTACGATGAGAACAGATTGTCCATGTGGATTATCCTTGGGAAATTTCGTTCTGGGTCTCCCTCACCGGTATCCCCTTACATCTTTGGACGGAATTGAACCAGAGAAGTATTGGGGACAAGCTCGGAACAGTTCACTCTGTGGAAGTTGAAGAAGGTCGACTTTTCATTGCTCTTGACAGTCGCAAACCTTTGAAGTTTTCAAGGAAGATCCGATCTCATAATGGTGAGGAGACTCTGGTTCAGTTCAAATACGATTGTCTCTTCAAATTTTGTTCCTCATGTGGTCTTATGTCACATGAAGTTGGTACTTGTCCGGGTAAGGAGACAGAAGCCGTTGCTTCTCGTCAATCTCCCTTCCATGGGGTTTTCTATCGAATTGGAACCCCCTCCAAGCTCTGACCGTAGTACAGCTCTCCCACCTCCTCCTCCTGACAAAGCTCAGCATGGTTCTCGCCCTAAAAAGTATGATACTAGTCCGGGAGATAGACGTGATGACAGACGTGATGACAGACGTGATGAAAGGGACAGACGCGATGAAGGGGACTATTCTAGAGGTTCTCGCGACCCCTCTTACCGGAGATACAGCCCTCATAGACGGGACAATAGAGATCACCAAACGTCTTCCGAGAGGATCGACCTTTGTCGACCACTGTATACCGTCAGAAAGATCAAGTTGAGGGATCCTCCTCTCAAGATACACGCCAAAAAATGCAACACCGTGAGCAACTATCCCGTGATCAACAGCCCCATGAGAAACAAACTCGTTATGCACCTCCGCTCAAAGGCATCTTATCCGTTTCATGTCAACTGCTGATTCAGACTGATAGGAATCGCAAAGACAAGGCTATATCTCATATGGATATTAACACTCTTCCCGCTCAGCCCAACACAGCGTTGATATGCGCTGATAACACTGCTATATCGTCTGTGGCACATGTACCTTCATCTGCGACACCTGCTACTGTGACAATGCCTCCGGCTGTGGTATTACCCCCAACGGATGCCCTCATGATTGGGGCTCTTAACGAAGAAGAAGGAGAATTCAATGGGGATAATGATGATCTCCTAGGTGAAGACTTGGCTGCGCAAGTAATCTTGGACGAAGACATGTTAGGGGAAGACTTGCTCCAGACTGAGAGGAAGAAATCTAAATCTGTATCCATATCTGTGACAAGCATCCCACAAGCCCAAAGCCCTAACGATACTCTTTAAGAGATGAAAGCAAAAATGAAAGTAAAAAACGCTAGAAGCCCTGTGATCCCTCAAACCAAAGCTCAACTCTCTAAGAAGCTTCCAAAGGGACTCATTCCAGCCGGTTTCCACAGCAAGAAAGCGGAAATCCTCCGTCGAGGATCGCCCAGGAAACGCGGAGCTACAGCCGCAGGGATAAGTAATGAGGGGGAAAACCCTGCACGTCGCAATATCTTCACTGCATCCAAGGATACGAAGCCATCAAAGTCAAAAGAGTCAACTCCCAAATCCGGTTTGGAGGATTCCCAGAAATCCTCCCAGTCACCGATATGAGGACAATCACCGGAACTGTAGAGGCTTGGGAAAGGACTTCACAGTTCGATGCCTCGAAGAGATGAATGCAAAACTTCATCCATGCATCATTTTCCTTTCGGAGACTAAAAAATCAAAAAACTTTGTTACAAAAAGATTCAAGCAGATCTACGTTTCGACAATCTCTATACGGTCGAACCTATCAGCCAAAGTGGCGGTTTGGCTCTTCTATTTTCGGATGATTTTCAAGTTCAAATTATTTCTTCTAATAATCATGTAATCGATGTCGAAGCTGTCATTGATGGAATAAAAGTATTTATGTCTTTCGTTTACGGTGACCCTGTTGTTGAACGTAGACAAGTGGTTTGGGACAAACTTTCTGATATTTCTACATCTCGTACTGGTCCATGGTTTATGATTGGTGATTTTAATGAAATTACAAATCATCACGAAAAGCAGGGAGGTCGTACTCATTCTGATGCATCTTTCCTACCTTTTCGACAACTAATTAGTGATTGTGGAATGCTAGAATTCCCTTCACTGGGAAGTCACTCTCTTGGGTGAGCAAACGAGGACGTACTCAGGTTCGTTGCAGCCTAGACCGGGCTCTAGGTAATGAGGATTGGCATGAAAGCTTCCCTCATACTAACACACAATACCTTCGTATGTGGGGATCGGACCATCATCCCATCCTAGCGAATATCCTGACTAAACAAGCACAGAGAAAGAAAACTTTCAAGTTTGACAAACGCTGGCTTGAAAATGAGGGATTAATGCAAATAATTAAAGATGCATGGCTCTCCCTGGAACTCCCTCAGGACGTGGATGTCGCTTTAAAAATAGCTCATTGCCGCAAAGCATTAGGAGACTGGAACCGTCGTAATCACATCAATGCCGAGAAATTGATTTCGGATCTCAAAGACAAAGTGGATGCTGTATACTCGGATGATCAAGCCACAACAGAGGATCTAGAGACAGCCACGAAGGAGCTCCATGATGCTCTTAAGGCAGAAGAACTCTTCTGGAAGCAAAAGAGCCGTATACTCTGGCTTCTCGAAGGGGATAAGAATTTCAAGTTCTTCCATGCATCGACAAAAAAGCACAGAGCTAGAAACCGTATTACGGCTCTACTGAACGAACACAGAACTTTGGAGGAATCCGAAGAGGGGATTGTAGCCATTGCTATAAATTATTTCAAATCCTTGTTTGAAAGTTCCTCCCCGATGGAAATTGATCAGGCTCTGGAGAAGATCAACCCGTCTATTACCCCGCAGATGAACGCCAAGCTAACTAGAGAAGTTTCTGAGCTAGAAGTCAAGTTGGCCCTTTTTTCTATGCATCCGGAAAAGACACTTGGGCCAGATGGTCTTACTGCTTTATTTTATCAAAAATCTTGGGATATCATAAAGAGCGACTTAACCCGCATGGTTAATGAATTCCTCCTATCCGGCACTATCCCAAAGGGGTTGAATGAGACTAACATATGTGTCATTCCAAAAAAAGAGAAACCAAAAGATATGGGACAGTTCAGGCCGATTAGCCTGTGTAACGTCAGCTATAAGATAATTTCCAAACTCTTATGCCAAAGGCTAAAGGTGTTCTTACCAAGCATCATTTCGGAAACCCAGTCGACCTTTGTCGCTGGAAGACAGATCACCGATAACATTTTAGTGGCGCAGGAGATGTTCCATGCTCTGCGTAAACACTCTGGTGGGAGAACCAAACGTTTGGCAATTAAAACTGACATGAGTAAGGCTTACGACCATGTAAAATGGTCCTTCATCGAAGCAGTTATGCGCAAAATGGGATTTGCGGAAACGTGGATTGTCTGGATCATGAGATGCGTCAACTCAGTTTCATACCATGTGCTTATTAACAGCAACCTCGTGGAAATATAAATCTGAAACGTGGTCTGCGGAAAGGGGACCCTTTGTCCCCTTTTATGTTCATCATGTGCACGGAAGCGCTCATTGCCCTTCTCAAATCAGCAGAAGATAGAGGTTTGATCACTGGAATGCGTGCTGCGTGAGCTAGCCCTCCGGTATCACACCTCTTATTTGCTGACGATAGCCTGTTCTTTTGTAAGGCGGAGCCCCGTGAATGTACTGAAGTGCTTAAGATCATCCAAACATATGGCAAAGCATCTGGTCAATGCATAAATTTCGATAAATCACCCTTCTTTTTGGAAAACAAATCTCTGCAACGACAAGAGCACTAATAAAATCTTCGCTAGGCATTCATAACGAAGGAGGTATGGGATCATATCGGGAATACAAGAAGACATTAGCAGATCAAAATGCAAGCTTTTTGCTTTCATTAAAGACAGATTACAAGGAAGAGTAAATGGATGGTCTTCCAAATGGCTATCTAAAGGTGGAAAGGAGGTCTTAATCAAAGCGGTAGCCCTAGCTATCCTGACGTATGTCATGTCCAGCTTTCTCCTCCCTTTGGATATTTGTGATAAAATAGCCAGTGTCATCGCTCGTTTTTTTCTGGCGGTCTTGATGTACGAGTTTTAAACCCTATTTCCTACTGCAAGTGCACAGCAAATCAGAGTAGTACTTAGGGGTCGATCCCACGAAGACCAAGTTCACACTATGGTTTATTGAGTTAAAATCAAGAGCTAAGAGATTCAATAATGGAGTTGATGAAATCGTGACTAACAAGTTATGCAAATAAATCGGTTCTAACAATATTAAAGCAAGCGTTAGGTCAAGGCAATTCGCAGGAAATTCAGAGCAAGGTCAAACAACTATTCAGGTTTTTATTAAGAACAAGTCTAGAACTCAAAACACAAGGATAATATTAATCCACTCTCGTGGTACTAATAACTTTATCTAGCAACCTAAAAATCCTAACTCTCGTTGGTATCAGAATCGCAGATAAGCATTAATAATCAAGTTTGATTTGTTCACAATTCTCCAATACATCTACTCTCGCAGGTAATGAATAAATTGCTCATCTAGATCTCTTCTAGCAACCTAGCAACCCTCGCTGTCTAGATAAACCTAAGATCATAAATAGATTGGCCAAATCGATTTAAGCACTAAGAACAACCTAGATGAAGACTACCGAATTTGATCCCTATTTGTGTTCAACCCTAGCTCATGAATTCCTTTGAAAACCTTAACCTACCTAATAGATCTACTCAGACATAATCAAAGATAAAAGAAACAAAACAGAAGAATTAAAAGAAAGCATCAAATCGATATTTAAAATAAGAAGTACTAGGGTTCAGAAATCTTCTCCAAATTGTAGCTTGAGATCTTCTCCCTTACAAAATAATTCCAAAAGCTAAAAGTAGATAAAAGATAAGAGTTCAAAGATATCTAAAAACTAAAACTAGGGAGAGTATTTATATTAGGTGTCATAGGCGGCTGGAAGAAGGCTGGGCTTCTTAAAGTCGGCGGCAATCATTAGGGTAAAACCCTTCTCTTTGTTTGCTTCCGCGGCGAGCAGGTGCTCACTTGGTGGCCGAAATCCGCGAGCATGTGCAATAGTGAGCTTCAGCATCTGATTGTAGTATGATGCATCCCGTTGATCCCACACTTCGTCGGATTGAATAGGCAAATTGTCGTCTGGCAGGGCAAACGGCGTGTTTTCCGGACTAGGCCATGGGTACAGCCACAGTGAGGGGGCTGATTCCTTGCCTTTGCGACTTTGTTTCGGAGCCATTAGTACCTGCGTAACGCAAAACAAACGAGAATGAGCCCATGGGTAGGAAATCGCAAATCGCTGATAGAAACCCAACAACCAAGCAATACACATTCAGCAATTCCTATTCAAGGTGTAACCATGGAGGAACAAACCGAGAAGGTTAGTCTAAATCCCTAAATCGACATCAGTTTCCAAACCACCATTAATGGCTCATCAAAGGTTTTTGAGGTTTTGCATGGGAAGTCTAAAGTGCGAAATCGTGGCCAATCATGCTAAATCATTGTAAGGAGACAGAGATAGTATCCAATCTAAGCCAGATTACACAAGAGAGAGAGAGATTTCGAGACTTCCCTTAACCATGGCGAACTGAAAAGTTGAGTTTTGAAGACGTACCTTGCTCGGTTGTGGAAAGCGATGGAAGATTCGAAAAGAGGGCGAGAAGGCGTATGAAATCGACCCAAAAACGTTTAAATCCGTGAAGAATTGAAAAATCTGGGTTTGGGTGGTTGTTGAAATTGGCGAGAGAGAAGAAGAAAGAATCGGGGGAGAAGAAGAAAAGGAAAAGAAGAGAAAAAGGAAAAATATGGGAAAAAAGAAATTTTTTTTTTTTTTGCTTTTGTTTTGGAAAAACGCGGGATTAAAATCCGTTTTGAAATTGCGGAGGACTTACCTGGAACGAGCAGGTGTTCGGAAGTCTCCTCGGATCGAGCAGGTGCTCGTATCGAATCGCCGATCTTTTCCCAAAATTTTTTTTTTTTTTTTTTTTCTGAAACAAAGAAAAACAAAACCAAAAATCAATAGCAAAGGGAAAATAAAAAGAAATAATTACACTTACTAGTGGGTTGCCTCCCACTCAGCGCTTGGTTTAAGTCGTTAGCTTGACTTGGTGAGCTGATCAGGCTTGTGGAGGTTCGGTCAGGGGAAAATCTTCCCCTTCCTCGAGTTGTGCATCGGCAAGATAGGGCTTCAATCGCTGCCCATTAACCACGAACTCTTCGCCTTTGTCGTTTATCAAAACGACTGCTCCATACGGCCGTACTTCCTTGATGGTGAATGGTCCTGACCACCGTGAGCGCAGCTTCCCAGGAAATAGCTTCAACCGAGAATTGAAGAGCAGGACTTGGTCAGCTGGGGCGAAGTTGCGAGCCAGGATACGCTTATCGTGATATGCCTTAGTCCGCTCCTTGTATATTTTAGAGTTCTCGTAGGCGAGATGCCTAATTTCCTGAAGTTCATGCAGCTGCATCATCCGTCTCTCTGAAGCTGGCTTAATGTCATAGTTAAGGAACTTGACTGCCCAGGCGGCTTTGAACTCCAATTCAACGGGAAGATGGCAAGCTTTTCCATAGACAAGGTTGAAGGGCGTGGTTCCTAATGGCGTTTTGTAAGCAGTCCGGTATGCCCATAAAGCATCGTCCAACTTAGAAGCCCAATCCTTACGAGTAGTACTCACGGTTTTCTGCAGGATACTCTTGATCTTGCGGTTGGAAACCTCGACCTGCCCACTCGTTTGCGGATGATAGGGAGTGGCGACTTTGTGCTTAACACCATTTTTGCGCAGAAGTGACTCGAAGATCTTGTTGATGAAGTGAGAGCCTCCATCGCTGATGACCACTCGCGGAACTCCAAACCTGGGGAAGATGATAGATTTGAACATTTTGGTCACGACCCGTGCGTCGTTAGTGGTGCTTGCAATAGCCTCAACCCATTTGGACACATAGTCCACTGCGACAAGTATGTACTCGTTCCCAAAAGAAGAAGGAAACGGGCCCATAAAGTCGATTCCCCAGACATCAAATACCTCAACTTCGAGAATGAAGTTCTGTGGCATCTCGTTGCGCCTACTAATGTTCCCCTGTCGCTGGCATGAATCGCACCGTGAGACAAACCGCTGCGCATCTCTGAACATCGTCGGCCACCAGTATCCTGCTTGCAGTGCCTTGGAAACCGTTTTGAAAGTGGCGAAGTGACCTGCGTATGAAGAACCATGACAGTGAAACAATATATCTGGAATCTCTGCTTCAGTTACGCATCTTCGAAAAACTCCATCTGGACAGTGCTTGTACAGGTAAGGCTCATCCCAGAAGTAGTGGCAGATGTCCCTGAGAAATTTCTTTCTCCTATACCCTGCGAAGTTCCGCGGTTCCTGATCAGCAGCCAGGTAGTTGGCTATCTCTGCAAACCAAGGCGTAGAAGAGCGCTCGGTGTGTGTAGCCTGTGCGCAGAGCTCTTTTTGAGTAGGTGCTCGCTGGGTGGGAGCACGTGCTTCCTCGATATGGAAAACGCCGATGGAATAAATCTGTTCCTCCGGGAGACTGTCATCAAGAGGCGTTTCTACATCAATCCTCATCCTAGACAAATGGTCGGCAGCTCCATTGTCTATCCCCTTCTTGTCCTTGATTTCGAGATCGAATTCCTGCAAGAGAAGAATCCATCTGAGCAGGCGCGGCTTGGCATCCTTCTTTGTCAGAAAATACTTGAGAGCCGCGTGGTCAGTGTGCACGATGACTTTAGACCCAACGAGATAGGAGCGGAACTTCTCAAAAGCAAAGACAACCGCTAGAAGCTCCTTCTCGGTTGTGGCATACTTGCACTGTGCATCGTCTAGAGTACGGCTGGCATAGTAAATAACATGAAGCTTCTTGTCCTTTCTCTGTCCGAGAACTGCTCCAACGGCGTAATCACTAGCGTCAGTCATCACCTCAAAAGGAAGGCTCCAGTCTGGTGGCTGCACAATGGGTGCGCTGATGAGAGCTCCTTTGATCGTATGGAAAGCTTCGAGGCACGCATCATCGAACTCAAACTTCACTTCCTTGCAGAGTAGGCGTGTAAGAGGCCTAGCGATTTTTGAAAAATCTTTGATGAAGCGTCTGTAGAAGCCGGCATGACCTAGGAAACTGCGGATCCCTTTAACTGATGTTGGCGGTTGCAAGTTCATCATGACTTCGATCTTGGCCTTGTCTACTTCGATCCCGTCCTCTGAAATCCGATGTCCGAGCACAATTCCATTCCTGACCATAAAGTGGCACTTCTCCCAATTAAGAACCAGATGTTTCTCCTCGCATCGTTTGAGTACCCTGCACAGATTAGACAAACAGTCAGAGAAAGAGTTCCCGTATACCGAGAAATCATCCATGAACACTTCCATAATGTCTTCGATCAGATCCGTGAAGATGGACATCATGCATCGTTGGAAGGTAGCTGGGGCGTTACACAAACCAAACGGCATGCGCCGGTAAGCGAATGTGCCGTAGGGACATGTAAACGTCGTCTTCTCTTGATCGTCTGGGTGAATGGGTATCTGAAAGAAACCTGAATAACCATCTAAAAAGCAGTAGTACGGATGGTTAGCGAGTCTTTCAAGCATCTGGTCAATAAAAGGGAGAGGGAAGTGATCCTTGCGAGTTGTAGCATTAAGTTTGCGGTAATCTATGCACATCCTATGGCCGGTTATTGTCCTAGTTGGAATTAGCTCATCCCTATCGTTTTTAATGACAGTGATTCCTCCTTTCTTAGGGACTACATGAACAGGACTAACCCAAGTACTATCAGAAATAGCATAAATCACCCCGGCTTCTAGAAGTTTCATTATCTCCTTCTTTACAACATCTTTTAGATTCGGGTTTAACCTCCTCTGATGTTCTATAGAACTCATCGATTCATTTTCTAGGTGTATCCTATGCATGCAAAGATCAGGTGAGATACCAGGGATGTCAGCAAGCGAGTAACCTATAGCCTTTCTATACTTCCTAAGTTCACATAAAAGCAAGGCTACTTCCACATTATTCAGGTCAGCATTTATAATCACGGGGTAAGTATAGTTTGTTCCCAGAAATGCGTACCTGAGCCCGGATGGAAGAGTTTTAAGCTCCAATTTAGGAGCTTTCAACTCGCTCCAGGGGCTATCGATCGGATCAAGGGGCGGAGCAGGTGCTCGCGGAACTTGAGCGGGTGCTTCATCTTTTTCTGCGGTTTGCGCCTCGTTGTCTAGGCTCATGTAGGCCACCATCTGTTCCATTCTGCGGCTCGAATCTAGCATCTTGGCATGGCTGTCAGCTTCTTCATTCATGAAACCGTGTTCCCTTTCAGCTAGGGTGAGGGCGGTTTCGAGAGGGTCCGGGCAGAGAATTTCTTCAGCTGCCTCCTCATAGACGTCGTCTACTCCTTCCACAACGAAGGTCTGTCCGTCCAGCATGGGTTTCTTCAGCAGCTTATCCATCTCAAACGGCGCCAAAAACTTGATGTACGAGTTTTAAACCCTATTTCCTACTGCAAGTGCACAGCAAATCAGAGTAGTACTTAGGGGTCGATCCCACGAAGACCAAGTTCACACTATGGTTTAATGAGTTAAAATCAAGAGCTAAGAGATTCAATAATGGAGTTGATGAAATCGTGACTAACAAGTTATGAAAATAAATCTGTTCTAACAATATTAAAGCAAGCGTTAGGTCAAGGCAATTCGCAGGAAATTCAGAGCAAGGTCAAACAACTATTCAGGTTTTTATTAAGAACAAGTCTAGAACTCAAAACACAAGGATAATATTAATCCACTCTCGTGGTACTAATAACTTTATCTAGCAACCTAAAAATCCTAACTCTCGTTGGTATCAGAATCGCAGATAAGCATTAATAATCAAGTTTGATTTGTTCACAATTCTCCAATACATCTACTCTCGCAGGTAATGAATAAATTGCTCATCTAGATCTCTTCTAGCAACCTAGCAACCCTCGCTGTCTAGATAAACCTAAGATCATAAATAGATTGGCCAAATCGATTTAAGCACTAAGAACAACTTAGATGAAGACTACCGAATTTGATCCCTATTTGTGTTCAACCCTAGCTCATGAATTCCTTTGAAAACCTTAACCTAACTAATAGATCTACTCAGACATAATCAAAGATAAAAGAAACTAAACAGAAGAATTAAAAGAAAGCATCAAATCGATATTTAAAATAAGAAGTACTAGGGTTCAGAAATCTTCTCCAAATTGTAGCTTGAGATCTTCTCCCTTACAAAATAATTCCAAAAGCTAAAAGTAGATAAAAGATAAGAGTTCAAAGATATCTAAAAACTAAAACTAGGGAGAGTATTTATATTAGGTGTCATAGGCGGCTGGAAGGAGGCTGGGCTTCTTAAAGTCGGCGGCAATCATTAGGGTAAAACCCTTCTCTTTGTTTGCTTCCGCGGCGAGCAGGTGCTCACTTGGTGGCCGAAATCCGCGAGCATGTGCTCATCGATTGGAGTTAGTGATTCTTCATAAGATTTTCCTTCTTTTCTTCAAATTTGATTCTTTTCTGTTCCAAAGGTTCCAAATGCTCCAAACTCCAATTTCAGCTCCAAAGCTACCTAAAACTCCTAATACACACTCAAAAACTCTAGAAAACAATTAGATAAAAGGGGTTAGAAAGGGTAAAAATCCCAACATATCAGGTCTGACCCTAGAAAAGGGGGCATGCATTGGACAAAATGGGATAACCTTTGTTTACCCAAAGAGGAAGGAGGGATGGGCTTTAGAGCAATCCACGAGTTTAATCTCGCCCTTCTAGGAAAGCAGCTATGGAGACTTCTCCAATTCCCGGACTCTCTTCTCGCAAGAATGCTCCGTTGAAGAATAAACCTTTAGCCTGGAGATTATCTTTTAACAAATATGATACTTGATTGATTCATGACAGTACCACAAAGTATCAAACAACCAGATTCAGCCTCAATTACAATAAGAAATTACGTAAAACTAGAATGCAACGATAGCTATTTGAGCTGAAATGACATACAACATCGATTGAACAAAACAACTCAAAAATCGTAGAGAAATCTTCCAAAATGATGATGTACAACAACAGTATCCACAGATTCGAGCATGTGCGTTTGGAAAAATAAAAAAATAAACAATTCAAAAGACAAAAAACAAGTCTTAAACTTTAATTGAATTTTTAATCTCTACAATATAATTTGAGAGGTTACTTTCAAAAAATGCTTGAAAAAAACTAACTATTTACGAATCCTGCCACTGGATTAATGAATAAAATCTGTTTGGCAATATTGGGGTCGAAATCCCCTCCTCGAAGATTGACAGAACGAGAAGTCAAGGTCGAGATCAAATTCCGAACATGGAACGGACGAGCTAAGGCAAACTGCCCACGACCCGTCCAAGACACGAACCGGCGGCTGGGATGAGTGCCAGCCGCCGGGTCTTGTTCGTCCAAGGCCGGCGGCTGGGATAAGTGCCAGCCGCCGGGTCTTGTTCGTCCAAGGCCGGCGGCTGGGATGAGTGCCAACCGCCGGGTCTTCTTCGTCCAAGGCCGGCGGCTGGGATGAGTGCCAGCCGCCGGGTCTTCTTCGTCTAGGGCCGGCGGCTGGGATGAGTGCCAGCCGCCGGGTCTTCTTTGTCCAGGGCCGGCGGCTGGGATGAGTGCCAGCCGCCGGGTCTTCTTTGTCCAGGGCCGGCGGCTGGGATGAGTGCCAGCCGTCGGGTCTTCACAATACACCAACCGGCGGCTGGGATAAGGCCAGCCGCCGGGTCTTCATCATATGCCCAAAATCATTTCTCAAGTCAAGACTCATTATCCGAACATCGTCCAGTCGACCGACCGAACGTAACTCTATGCCCGGACCGACCCGAAGATCATCCATTTGCACGTTCTGACTCCACGACCCGTCCATAAACATTTCCCGTAAGACCGTGACGAACGTCCAGCCGTCCGTGGACCAGTCGCCGGGCACGCGAGCCAAAGGAACCGGCGGCTGGCCATCAATACCGAAACCGGCGGCTGGGAGTTCAAACAAAAAACGGGCGGTTCAAATCTCACAAGTCGAAAAACGCTCGGAACACTATTCACGCGGGAAAAACCGTTGAAAAATACTATTTATCCCGAGACAAAGTTAACCGAAAAATCGAATTGAGCTTAAACCGAGATTCGGATTACTATTCATCGGATTACTATTCACCGGTTTACTATTCATCGGCGGGCCGGATTTGGATCAGAACGCGCGGGCGGATCACAGAAGACTCTCGGGCCGGGAATCGGGATCGAAAAGCTTAGGTCGACGGCTGGGAAGGAAGGACAAAGTCCCACATCGGAAATTTGAAGTCTTAGCCTCCTAGGATTGTTAGTATATATGTACGCTCATGTAAGGGTTAAACCCATCCCAGATCCGAGTATTAGGAGTTTTAGCAATTTAAGAGTTTTCAGCTTTTGCTAATTTCCCTTGTACTTTCGGAAAATATCAATAAAAAATCTCTCTTTTGCATTTTTGGTCCTTTAGTTCTTTATAAATAGAATTTTCGAGCCCCCACTAAATATAAGTTTTGACAGTGTGAGTTTCGGCTCTCACAGTTTGGCGCCGTCTGTGGGGACGAGAAATATTCTTAACCCTAAGAACGAAAAGGATACAAAACGAAAACGATGACCAGAAGAAGCGACGATATCACCAACCAACCGGCCGCAACCGCCACGGGAACGGCCGGGATGGGAATTCCAGCCATCGGCACATCGGCGGCCGGGACCGGAGCAACTGCCGCAGGACATCCGCCGACGGAGCGATCAGGATAACCGGGACCTCCGCCAGTGCGCTCACCCGATTCAGAATGCCGATCGAGGACCAGATCATCACGGACACAGCCAACGCTGCCCCAGAGAATGCGGCGATCACCGAGCTGAGGAACATGGTAGCCGAGATCGTGGAACGGCAAAACAGGTAGGAAAGAACGGCCGCGCAAGAGAGAGCGGCTTCCCAGGAACCAGCACATGGCCCCCGGACTATAGGAGTAAGACGCATTGTCTTCACCCCGCGAGCGGATCCCTCGGGCCGTCAGAATCCCGATGAGCAGACCCCGATCGGAACAAGGAGAGAACCGTCAGCGCCACCCCCGCTGTACCGGAAGAGCGCCACAGGGCGAACCGCTGAACGGCCGACTTCCACGGTGACTAACGGCGAAAACCCGAAAGACACCGCGAACAGAGCCGAAAGCGAAACTGACGATGAAACTGGAGACCTAAACGCGGACGAGGAAGAACTCCGATGGATCGAAGAGCAAGAAAATGAGGAACGAGAGACCCGAGCTAATCGATCCGCTAGTCGAAGGAACGAGTTGGACGAGCTCCGTGCCCGCCTAGAACTCACCACGAACCAGATGAAGGAGGTAAGGTCGCAAGTCCATAAAGCGACGAGTGCAGCCCCGGAAATTGACCGCGTCCTAGAGGAAACGCAAAAGATCCCATTCACTTCGAGGATCACGAGCGTTAGAAATTCTGACCCGGGAAAAATCCGAATCCCCTTCTACGACGGGACGACCGATCCGAAGGCCCACATGACTGCCTTTCACATCACCATGGGACGGGCTAGATTCAAACCCGAAGAGAGAGACGCAGGATTCTGCCTCCTCTTCGTGGAACAAAGGATCAGCCCTGTCGTGGTTCTCAAGACTAGAAAGAGACTCAATCGACGGTTTCGAGCAATTGTCGGCAGCCTTCTTGAAACATTACTCGCTGTTCATAAGACAGTCAACGTCCGACGCAGACCTCTATTCGCTGTCGCAGGAGCCCGAGGAAAGCCTTCGGGATTTCATCGAAAGATTTAAGATGATTGTCTCGAAGATCGACGGCCTAAGCAACAGCGCCGCGATCAACGCCCTGAAGAAGTCCTTGCTGAAGACTTCAAATTTCTGAAAGGAGTTTACCGTGAACCCACCGGTAACCATCCAAGATGCTCTCCACCGTGCTTCCAACTTCGTGATCTACGAGGAAGAAATGAGGGTCCCAGCCGGAAGGCACCAATCATCGAAATCGGTCGCCAAAGGCATGGTGCAACCTTCTAACTTTCCAAACGAGAGAAGAAGTAAGCGAACCAGCCGAGATGAAGAACCCAACCCAGGCGGAGCGCATAACTATCAAATAAACACACAGAGACCATCTGATGGGCGCAACGGGGGACCGTGGAACACATGGACTCGACCAGGATTCGACGAGAACGCCTTTTGTACCTTCCACAAGACAAAGGACCACTCGACCGAAAACTGCAGGACTGTCGGAAGAAGGCTCGCGACAAAGCTATTAGCCGGGGAGCTCGGAAATGGAGTAACCCTCGAGAGTCTCGGCTATCGAAGAAGACGTTGGCGCCCCGGACGAACGACCTAACCGGGAACGTCCCGAAAGGCCCGACGAAGATACCCCCAAACGGGGAAGGAGACCAAACGGAGACGACTCCGCCGCCAACCGCAGAAGGATCCACATGATCATCGGAGGATCTCAGTACTGCCGAGACACGGTGGCCTCAATAAAGGCGTTCCTGAGAAGAGGAGACAAGGAGTCAAACCCGCGGGAGCCGATCACCGAAAACGACGATCGGATCGCCTTCCACGAAAAAGACGCTGAAGGCCTCGACCAACCTCACGACGATCCATTGGTGATAGAACTGGACATCAACGACCACGACGTCTCCCGAGTCTTGATCGACACCGGAAGTTCGGTGGACGTCATTTTTTGGGAGACGCTTCAAAGGATGAAGGTGGATCCGTCAATGATAAAGCCCAATCCGAGGTCGCTGACCGGATTCTCTGGCGAAGTCACAATGACGGATGGAACAATCCAGCTCCCGGTTCGTACCTGTGGAATCACGAAAATCGTGAACTTCGCGGTGGCAAACCACCCAGCGATTTATAACGTGATCATTGGAACTCCTTGGATCACCTCAATGCGAGCTATCCCATCAACTTACCATCTCTGCCTGAAGTTCCCGACACCAAACAGAATCAAGACAATTTGGGGAAATCAGAAGGAGGCTCGGATTTGCTTTCTGCAGAACACAAGCTCCGGAATCCGACCATCCCGCAGAGAGAAAATCCGAAAAGGAAGATAGAAGATGGAGTCCCCGAACTGGGAAAGAAAGTGAGCAGAACCGAAAAATTTGAAAAAACGGAGGTTCCGCCCACGGAGACTGAAATCGACCAAGAAAAGACGAAAACTGCCGAAAAGACCGCAGAAACCGCCGAAGCCGCAACGGACAACTCCATTACCAAGACTTAACCGTCTTCTTACCACAAAAAAAAAACGGAACTACGGGTGACTTGATTCCTTTTCACGAAGGGTACGTAGGCAGCTCGCCTAGAAAAGGAGTTCAGTTGCCCCTCTCCTTAAAAAAGGAGGGGGAGTGGGTCCGTATATACATACTCCCAAATTTTCGCGAAAAAATCAAGGAGATGGACATTGGGACTTAGCATCTCATAACACATCCAAAGCTTGAAAAATTTCCTGAAAACACCATTCCGACAAACATCGAGACTTAACATCTCGAAACTTGATCCGGAAACCGAATGGATCCAGAAAACCCCGAGGAAAATGAACATTGAGACTTAGTATCTCATAGCACATCTTCAACTCGAACTTAAAATCAGATAAACATCGAGGCTTAGCATCTCGTAACTTATCCATGACCACCAACCAATCAAGATACTTCTCCCAAATACTTAAGTCCTCTCCAACAAATCCGTCTGTTGCTGGCCACAACAAGACTATCTTTTTAAACCATGGTTCTCTCAACATCCGGCAGAGGATAAGACTAGCGCGCTTTAGAAATTTCCGGATTAACATCCGAAGGGCGTAGCCTGTATCCGGCGATCCTGCAGGAAGCGCTCAAGACGATGTTCTGATTAGTCTACTTTCACCAGCAGTTCGCATAGTGCGAAGCACAGGACACAAAGTAAACTCTTTAAACCCAGTAAAGCGCCTGACACAGGAACACTGGTCAAAGACATCTCGAGAACGCAGTATCAAACCGGCTCTGATGCGAGATCTTAAAAGCGTTCGGTCGAAAGAGGGATCCGAATAAGCTCGGTCCCCTACAACAACAAAAGACTGCATTAAACCCAGTAATATTCGCAAATACGAACTGGTCTGAAGTTCGAGTGTCCGGAATAACACTCCAACGCAATATCAATCAGGTCCAATGCGGGCCAGCCGCCCGTCCTCCGTAGAGAGACGGGCCAGCCGCCCTTCGTTCCGCAAAGCTACAAATCAACTCCGAAACGGGCCAGCCGCCCGGGCAACGGGCCGGTCGCCCTTTACTCCACAAAAAGGGCCAGCCGCCCGTCCTCTGTAGAGAGACGGGCCAGCCGCCCTTCAATCCACAAAACGGGCCAGCCGCCCTTTCGGAAGAGAGACATAACGGCCGCCCATCTTCTCCTTTATCAAGACTATAAAAGCGAAGCAAGCAAAGAAGTCCATAACATCTAAAGGCAAAAGCAAATAGATAATAAATCTCCGTGAAAGGAGATATAAGTGACCAAGTTCAGATAACGAAGCAAATACAATGAAAAAGGTCAAAAGACCTGAACATAACAGAAAAAGAAAATACAAGGCCAAAGCCTAATCATACTCGACAAGAGGAGTAGGAGTTCCATAGTCCAAAGCCTCGGCATCCGAAGACTGGTACGGAGAAACGGGAGAGCATACCAAGTGGCTCTCGAGAACGGCAGCAGCCCGATCGTAGGAGCCGACCCAACCTCCTCCTTCGAGCCGCTCTAATGATGCCTTCAGCTCTCCTTCTTCCTACTCGACCTTGGACTTCCCGGACTTAATATCCCGGACTAAATCAAGGTTCGAGCTGACCTCGGTCAAGGCAGTCTCGCCATATTTCGCCTGACGCATTGGCGCGAGAGCAGCTTTAGCACCCTCAATTCGGAGACGGTACTTCTCCACCAACTGCCAGCGGCATTTCTTGATCGCCAGCTCCATCTTCCGCTCAGCCTCCGCAAGCGCCTTCTTGAGATCCTTCTGCGATCTCTTCTCCGCATTCCGAAGCTTGACTTCTAGAGCCTTGATCTTTTTGTCCTTTTTCTGGGACTCCTTCTCCGAGATCTCTAAGGCGACCTGGGTCGCATGAGCTAGAGTGGCGACCTGAATCAGAGAAAAGCAAATATCAGTAAAGACCAAACTGCGTCAAAACAAATCCAAAGGAAAAAGAATTACCATCATAAGGCCGGAGGACAGATATCCGTAAACCGCTGAACGATCGAACGGCGCAGCGGGGGTCGGAGCCAACGCTCCGAAGTAGTCCACGACTTTCGCGGACTCGGCTGGATCTCCTCCCGCCGCCTTGCGAGCATCGAAAAGGAGACCATGGTCAGACACCTCGACCGTCCGAGCAACTTTGCCCTTCCTCGGACGATCCGGGCTGTTGGAAGCTCCCTTCCCTTTATCGGCAACAGCGGCATTAACAGAACCCTGAGCAACTTGTTCCTCGGGCATGCCCTGGAGATCAGGCCCGGGTGGTAAAACGAAACCGGACGCCAGGTCAAAATTAGCCGCCTCTCCGGACGGCCCAGCTTCTCCATACTTTTGCTGACGATACTTCCAAACACCTTCCATGCCGGGGTATGTCGCCATTGGATCAACGAAGTCAGGACCCTTCGGAGAAGCGCGCCCTTCTAAAATATCTTTTGCGTCCAGAAAGCGGCGCCAGAGATCAGGACTTTCCCAATCGATCTTCTTCTTGTCAACTTCTGCAACGATATCCTCAAACCCAGAAACTCTAGGAGCAAAGGGATCTCGAACTAGAGAGAGAAAAAATGAAAAGTTGTGAGGAATGAAGTTATGAAGTTATGAAGCAAAGGAGTAAGGACTACTTATAGAGAAAATATTCACAAAAAGACGAAACGCTTACGTGGAAAACTCCACTCGGTCTTAACCGAGCCGCCGAAGTCGGAGCTAACCGAGAGCGGGATGCGCTTCACGTAGAAAAACTCATGCCGCGAAGCTTTGCAATGCTGTCGAAGCCCGGTATAGAACCGCTTCACATTCTTCCAAACATTGACTGAGCAGAAGAAATCCGACTTGGAAACCTTCCTCAATGAAAAGAAATTCCGTATAAGGTCACGCTCCAACTTGATCCCGCACTCGGCACAACGGACCACGAGTCCCATCAAGATCCTCATAGCGGATGGGGTAAGTTTAGAGATCGCAACCCCATATAACTCGAGAAATCCAAAGATAGCTCCTGGAATCGGGAACCAGAGGAAAGCTTCGTAAAACATCGACTCGTACAGGGTGAAATATCCCTCTGGCGCCTTGTCCATCCTATCCCCATCTTTTGGGAGACGGAACTTAATCTTGTCCGAAATCCGAAAGTCGTATCTGAGCTCGGCCAGTGAATCTCGATCGCTCAAAGTGGGTCCATACTTGAATACCTCGGCTATCGATCTGTAACTCGTAGACGGTCCAGGCTTCTTAAACCGCCAAGCGAAAATATCTTCACCCCAATAGGCTTTAGCTTCTCCGGGAGAATGACATTCTGACTTCACATCAGGATGCACAAAGATAGGCACCTCCGGGTGATCCGATCCGACTTCTTCCCTAGACATGGCCGAGTCGTCACCTGTCTCTGGCCAAACACGACGACGTTCGGAAGGGACCAAAGATTGGGACGGCCATTCACGCCATCCGCCGTTGTCCTCAACACGTTGAGGAGGAGTCCAAACACCACGTGCTATACTCGTCCTCGGCGAGACGCCGTCAATTTCAACTCGAGAAGAGCCGGACGCCCTCTCTAAGGCACCTCCAGAGCCGAGCGCCCATCTTGATACGGAAACTATGCCAGCCGCCCTCTTGGGAGTGTTCTTAGAGCCAGCCGCCCTCTTCGAACCAGACGCCCTACTTGTTGAACTCTCGGCCGCCGACTCGGGTCTGGTCTCGTTCCCAGCCGCCGTCTCGGGAATGCTTTCATTCCCAGCCGCCGTCTCGGGAATGCTTTCATTCCCAGCTGCCGTCTCGGGCTCCCATTGAGGAACATTAGCAAAACCGAGTGCTCCTTGAGCATTGCTAAGACCAACCTCCCACTGAGGAACACCTTCGGGACCGTACGCTGCTCGTGGAATGGCATTTTCTCCAGCCGCCAGCAGGTCTTCCACAAGTATCATGTCCTGATCCGCAGACATAAAATCGAACTCAAACTGATTGTTCATTATTGCATCGAAGTTGAGACCGAAAGGAGAACCTCCTTCACCAGCCATAGCTAAAGAGAAAGATTTTCAAAGAAGAGACTTGAAGAAAAAACTTGAGAAGAGAAGGGAATGTAAAAAAAAAAATGAATGAAGGCACTCCTTTGATATAGCAAACATGGCACGAACTTCCATGATGAACAATGCTCTGACAAGACATTAAAGAGAAGCGGACGAATGGACGAACGGAAAAACTCATTGCCGTCCCGTTTCAGCCAATCCCGATAAAACTCTCAGCTCGGAGCTCCTTGTTCCAAACCACGGAAGCAAAGAGCTGGGGAGCTTACTGTTGGGGTCGAAATCCCCTCCTCGAAGATTGACGGAACGAGAAGTCAAGGTCGAGATCAAATCCCGAACATGGAACGGACGAGCTAAGACAAACTGCCCACGACCCGTCCAAGACACGAACCGGCGGCTGGGATGAGTGCCAGCCGCCGGGTCTTGTTCGTCCAAGGCCGGCGGCTGGGATGAGTGCCAGCCGCCGGGTCTTCTTCGTCCAAGGCCGGCGGCTGGGATGAGTGCCAGCCGCCGGGTCTTCTTTGTCCAAGGCCGGCGGCTGGGATGAGTGCCAGCCGCGGGTCTTCTTGTCCAAGGCCGGCGGCTGGGATGAGTGCCAGCCGCCGGGTCTTCTTTGTCCAAGGCCGGCGGCTGGGATGAGTGCCAGCCGCCGGGTCTTCTTCGTCCAAGGCCGGCGGCTGGGATGAGTGCCAGCCGCCGGGTCTTCACGATACACCAACTGGCGGCTGGGATAAGGCCAGCCGCCGGGTCTTCATCATATGCCCACGATCATTTCTCAAGTCAAGACTCATTATCCGAACATCGTCCAGTCGACCGACCGAACGTAACTCTATGCCCGGACCGACCCGAAGATCATCCATTTGCACGTTCTGACTCCACGACCCGTCCATAAACATTCCCCGTAAGACCGTGACGAACGTCCAGCCGTCCGTGGACCAGTCGCCGAGCACGCGAGCCAAAGGAACCGGCGGTTGGCCATCAATACCGAAACCGGCGGCTGGGAGTTCAAACAAAATACGGGCGGTTCAAATCTCAAAAGTCGAAAAACGCTCGGAACACTATTCACGCAGGAAAAGCCGTTGAAAAACACTATTCATCCCGAGACAAAGTTAAAATCGAATTGAGATTAAACGGAGATTCGGATTACTATTCACCGGTTTACTATTCATCGGCGGGCCGGATTTGGATCAGAACGCGCGGGCGGATCACGGAAGACTCTCGGGTCGGGAATCGGGCCCGAAAAGCTTAGGTTGGCGGCTGGGAAGGAAGGACAAAGTCCCACATCGGAAATCTGAAGTCTTAGCCTCCTAGGATTGTCAGTATATATATGTACGCTCATGTAAGGGTTAAACCCATCCCAGATCCGAGTATTAGGAGTTTTAGCAATTTAAGACTTTTCAGCTTTTGCTAATTTCCCTTGTACTTTCGGAAAATATCAATAAAAAATCTCTCTTTTGCATTTTCGGTCCTTTAGTTCTTTATAAATAGAATTTTCGAGCCCCCACTAAATATAAGTTTTGACAGTGTGAGTTTCGGTTCTCACAGGCAACAGGTTTAGTAGAGGTTAAAATTCAGAAAAATCACTGAGTTGACTCAGTAACCCGAGTTACCCGACCCATGCCCGTGAAAAAAAAACGCGGTTCCATTCCTTACTTAATTTGAACCGGCTTTAATTAATAGATTAATTTACGGTTTTGGTCAAAGCCAAAGAAAAAATGACTCAATGAAAAGCCCATTTAGATGAAATTTCGAATTTGCTTCCAACAAAACCCATTACTTTTTATCGTCAAACGTAAACCCAATCTCTACAATTAGATCAGCTGCCAAACCTCCACCAAATCTGCATGAAAAATAGAAGACATATCTACATTAATTAATAGTTTCGTACAATTGGTAACAACATTAAACAAAAAATCTGTAGATAACTATAACAATATATTCCAAGATCTATCATAATCACAAATCTACCGTAATTGATTGAAACAAAAAAAAACGAATATTCAATAACTTAATAACTTAAAAAGGAACTCAATATCTACAATAATGAAATATTTCCAAACAATTCCTAACTACCTTAAACACACAAACGAATATGCCTCTAATAATATTCCAAAATCTATATCTTCCATGACTTCCATTTCAAGATACTTATCATTATAGCCCTAAAGATCCTAACTATCTTAAAAAGATGATTGAATATTCTAATTCTAATATCTCCTAATAACTATCAAAATCCCAAATATACATATTAACACTAAATTTCCTAAATCTATTGCCTAACAGTTCAAAAATTCTCGGCCATAATATCATTTTCCTTACTTATTTTATACCCACGACAAGGTACTCCCTTATCGTATATAAACACTTAACCCGATCTCACATTCATTACCCACCAAGAAAAACAAAACCTCATATATCCCTAAGCTAAAAATGGCACAGTCTCTACCCATAACACCTGTAACATCCCCACCCACCACTCTTAAGTAGTTTTTAAAAAAAAATGTGTTTCCCCACCCCCACTAATGAGTGTTTTGTAGGTGTATTTTTCTCCCCAATCAACCAATCCCACCGTGTTTTGTGCAAGAGAAAGAGAGAGAGAGAGAGAGAGGAAGAAAGAGAGAGAGAGAGAGAGAGAGAGAGAGAGAGAGAGCTTGAGAAGAAGAAGAAGAAGAAGAAGAAGATGAAGAGAAAACACTTGTTGCTCCGTCCTCCACCGTCATCCGCAACTCAGGTACCGGAAAAACCGTTTTTCCGATCAGTTTTCTTATTGGCCGGATCTTTAAACCGCCATAACTTTCTAACCGTTTCGAATCTCGTAAATCTGAGGCCACCACCGGATTCAGCTCGACGAGACGAGTCCGTAGACATCAAGATCGTGCCGAACCGCCACCGGACGCGCCCGCAATCGCCGTTGGAAGATCCGCGCGTGTTGTTCACGCGCCCACGCGCCGTCGCTCGCAGCCGCGCGTGGTTTCACGCGCCGTCGCCGCTGTCACCGCCGGTGAACTTTCCGGTGAGTTCCGCCGCCGCCCTCCCCCGTCGACCGCCGACCGCCGCCGCCGGTCGCCGCCGTGACTCGCCGCCGCCGGCCGCCGTGACTCGCCGGTGACTCGGTGACTCGCCGGCGACTCACTGAGTCAACTCGGTCGGTCGGTTTGAGTCTGGTTTGGCTTAACCGGCCGGTTCAATTTCGGTTTGGTCTGGTTCGATTGGTTTAATTCAATTTGATTTTGGTTTGGTTCAATTTCTGGTTTAAATCAATTGAGTCCGGTTTAGTCTGGTTCGATCCGGTTTAATTCGGTTTAGTCGCTGTTTGATTTTGACTGGTCAGACCGTTGACTTTGACCGGGTTGACCGTTGACCGTTGACTTTCTGACCGTTGACCATTGACTTTGACCGGCTTGACCCGTTAATCGTTTTTCGCCGTTCGAAAGCCGTTCTCACTCGAAATTTCGTCCTGATTTCAGATTCAGCATCCGTTTAAGCATCTGGAGTCCAGAGGAAGCAGTTATACTCCATTTTTGCAAAGGTGAGGGCTTTCCGCTGAATATCGTACTTTTCATCAAAAAGCGCCGTAGATAGGATTTAATATTAAATGTGTTCCGTTTCTATGCTAGAGTCTTTTTAGGATTGTTTGTAAATCGGACTTAGGAATAATAGATGATTCAACCCACTGTTTGTGCATTAAACTGTTAATTGATTCTTTTAAACCTGCTATAACTAGGTTAGTCGACTATGTGAGTCATTAGGGATTGCGGGGGTACAGAGACGTGATTTCTGTACTTGCGTCGCGTGTTGTTTGAGGCGGGGTACGGCAGTTTAGTCGATCGGCTGTCGGTACCTCAGGCAGGTCGATAAATCGTCTGAGGGCGGTGTGGTTGGGCACTATCCCATAAGACTGGCCACGAGCTCTGGCCGTAGGACACCGTTGATTGTTCTTTGGGTACTTTAGGTACCGTGATTGTGCATGTTTAGTCTATTTCCTATGTATGGCGTGCTATGGTCAGATTTACGTTTCTGTGATTAGCATCCCATACCTCACTGAGTGACTCCCCTGTTACTCACCCCTCCTTCTTCCCTTTCCAGTTTTTTCAGGTGAGACGGACAAGTATTTTACGCTTTGACGATAAGGTGCTTCTTTGGGATTTTTACATTTTCTCCGTATTTTATCATGTACATATAGCATTGAGGTAGTTGGGATATGAGACACTGTAGAGTGGGGTATTGGACTTAGAGATGTGGTTAGTGGCACGCCGTTCTCGAGTGTCGAGGGGACGGGTGTTACATTTTGGTATCAGAGCCTAGGTTAGCGTCGTCCGGTTCTGACCCGGGAGACGGGTAGTAGGAAGCATGATTGCATATTCGGTTTTAAAAGGTTTAAAAAAAAAAAAAAAAAGTTGACCGTAACTTGGAGCATAAGAAGTGTACAACAGAGTTTTAATTAGATTTGACTACTCAATTTCTGAGGGATGACACCTTTCTCTGCTAAAAGGAACTTGTTGAGAGTAGTCACAGTTGTTACGAGTTAACCTACAATCACTCTAGAGAGAGTTCGACACGACGTTATTTCCTCGTGAAGCCAAGCACATGAATGCCAATGCTTTTAAGCACTTTTCTCAAGGCATTAGGATTATAAGGGAGTATGGGTAAGTGTTTTGTCGTCTTTGAAGATTTTCTAGGATTTTCATAGCCAATAAGGGTTTATTCAGGAAGTTCTTGAATGGCAACAAGTGGATATTTGTAACAGTGATGTCGTACAGGTTTACACCAGTCCAATCGATTGGTTGACAAGACTTTTCGTTCATGAGGTAGAGATAGAGGAGAAGCAATAATTCATCAAGGTGGCTCAGTCAAGCTTGATAAGACTTATTTAGGATATAACAATGTGTCGCAGCTGTCGGGATTTCCACAGTGTTGTTTTCGTTATTACCGTCAGCATGTTGAGAAAGCGTGTTCAGTGTTTTCATGCAGATGGTTGGATATGTCATAAGTTACTACCAGTCTATGTTCGTGGATGCGTCGTTTGTCAGTTATATTGCAGCACCAGCAGTGAGACCGAGTTGTTCAGTTGTGGTTAGCATGTTCTCATTTTCAGGGATTGTTCGCAGTGAGTTCAGGGTTGTTTTACCACCACCCAAGCACCAAGCTATTATCGCGAGTATTGTTATTGGGGACCACGAGATAGTTGAGACTGTTCTTTTTGACGTTGTGGATTTGAATTGTGGATTTGAGTTTGTGGTTCGTGTATGACGTTTATGTGGAAACCATTGATTTAGTACTTGTGTTGGTCGATTGTCGCTTGGGGTGGGACAGCTTATACCCTATTGGATATTGGAGCTACTTATAGTTTTGTATGTCGGGCTTAGTCGAGTATTGGTCACCCATGATGTGTTCGAGCCGAAGAGTATACAGACTTAACAGTGACAGAGCTAAACCACCATGATGTGACTTTAAGGATGGGTCGGTTACCATGGCATTGAGTATAGTTTGGGAACGAGAGCGCATATCCCAGGATCTGGAAGGGTTATCATTTCTTAGGATATTCAAAACAACATGAGAAGTCTTCATTAAATTTGGGTTGCATTCAGGAAGATCATTATAAGGCCAGCACCGTTTTCACCAACAATCGCAAAGTAAAAAGAATTTGCGATTAGCCAACCAGTGGCAGTTCCAGGGCATCAAAGAAATAAAAGTTTAGGAGAGGTGACTTGATGGTAAGAGTCTGTTGAGGGAAGACGAAATTCAGGAGGACGTATGTGAGACTGAGACTCATTTGACAAAGGAGATTCTCCAGCAGGCGCATTATTCTCAGTTTTTCCATTCATCCAGGAAGTAATAAGATGTATCGGGACATTAAGCAATATTATCATTGGACCGGCATGAATAGGGATGTGGCTACCTTTGTGTGTGTTGTCAGACTTGCAAGTTGGTTAAGGCAGAGCATCAGGTATCGAGTGGATTACTGCAGAATCTTCCACTACCCGAGTGGAAATGGGACATGGTGACTATGGACTTCATCACCGGATTATCGAGGATAGTTGGCGGAAAGAATGCCAACTTGGTTATTGTTGATCGACTCACCAAGCCAGCTCATTTCTTAGCGATATAAAAAAAAAAAAACGGAGCAGAGCAGCTAGCGCATAGATACATTGCTGAGATTGTGAGATTGCTGGGAATACCAGTCAGTATAGTATCGGATCGTGATACGAAGTTCACATCGATGTTTTGGCAAGCCTTTCAGAAGGCATTGGGGACTAAGGTCCATAAGAGTACGACCTATCATCCGCAGATGGACAGTCTGAAAGGACTATCCAGACACTCGAGGATATGTCTAGGGGTTGTGTTTTGGATTGGAAAGAGAGCTGGGTTAAGTACATACCGTTAGCGGAGTTCGCGTACAACAACAGTTTTCATTCGAGCGTTGAGATGGCACCGTATGAGGCTCTTTATGATAGAGCGGGACATACACCACTTTGTTGGACAGAGGTGGGAGAGCGCCGAGATATAGAACCGGCATTGGTTCTGGAGACAGTTGAGCAAGTGGAAATGCTCAAGAGACGGCTTAAGGAAGTTCATGATCGCCATAAGAGTTATGCAGATAAGCATCGGAGAGATCTAGATTTTGCGTTGGGAGACCTAGTATATCTTAAGATGAGGACATTTCAGGGAGGTTCTGAGACCCGAAAGCTGAAGAAGCGTAAGCTGAGATACATGGGTCCGTATCTTATCATTGAGCAGATTGGAGCAGTAGCTTACTGCTTAGCTATATCAGCAGAGTTGGCTGGGTTTCACAATGTGTTTCATGTGTCAGTTCTAAGGAAAGTCATCCGAGAGTCGGTGTTCATCTTTCAGCAGCCACCGAATGATATCAGAAGAGACTTGACTGCAGTTAGTCAGCCAGTGTCAATCCTAGAGCGCCGAGATAGAGTGGTTTGGGGGAAAGTGATTCCGATGGTCAGAGTCAGTTTGGAGAGAGACGGCATTCGGGAGGAGACATGGGAGTTAGAGTCTCAGATGAAGTCTGAATTTCCTGAGCTCTTTAAGGATGTCAAGCAGTCGACTCAGGACTTGAATTCGAGGACGAATTCCTAGTTAGTGGGGAAGAATTGTAACATCCCCACCCACCACTCTTAAGTGGTTATTAAAAAAAAATGTGTTTCCCCACCCCCACTAATGAGTGTTTTGTAGGTGTATTTTTCTCCCCAATCAACCAATCCCACCGTGTTTTGTGCAAGAGAAAGAGAGAGAGAGAGAGGAAGAAAGAGAGAGAGAGAGAGAGAGAGAGAGAGAGAGAGAGAGAGAGAGAGAGAGAGAGAGAGCTTGAGAAGAAGAAGAAGAAGAAGAAGATGAAGAGAAAACACTTGTTGCTCCGTCCTCCACCGTCATCCGCAACTCAGGTACCGGAAAAACCGTTTTTCCGATCAGTTTTCTTATTGGCCGGATCTTTAAACCGCCATAACTTTCTAACCGTTTCGAATCTCGCAAATCTGAGGCCATCACCGGATTCAGCTCGACGAGACGAGTCCGTAGACATCAAGATCGTGCCGAACCGCCACCGGACGCGCCCGCAATCGCCGTTGGAAGATCCGCGCGTGTTGTTCACGCGCCCACTCGCCGTCGCTCGCAGCCGCGCGTGGTTTCACGCGCCGTCGCCGCCGACACCGCCGCCGTCCCCGCCGGTGAACTTTCTGGTGAGTTCCGCCGCCGCCCTCCGCCGTCGACCGCCGACCGCCGCCGCCGGCCGCCGTGACTCGCCGGTGACTCGGTGACTCGCCGGCGACTCACTGAGTCAACTCGGTCGGTCGGTTTGAGTCTGGTTTGGCTTAACCGGCCGGTTCAATTTCGGTTTGGTCTGATTCGATTGGTTTAATTCAATTTGATTTCGGTTTGGTTCAATTTCTGGTTTAAATCAATTGAGTCCGGTTTAGTCTGGTTCAATCCGGTTTAATTCGGTTTAGTCGCGGTTTGATTTTGACTGGTCAGACCGTTGACTTTGACCGGGTTGACCGTTGACCGTTAACTTTCTGACCGTTGACCGTTGACCGTTGACTTTGACCGGCTTGACCCGTTAACCGTTTTTCGCCGTTCGAAAGCCGTTCTCACTCGAAATTTCGTCCTGATTTCAGATTCAGCATCCGTTTAAGCATATGGAGTCCAGAGGAAGCAGTTATACTCCATTTTTGCTAAGGTGAGGGCTTTCCGCAGAATATCGTACTTTTCATCAAAAAGCGCCATAGATAGGATTTAGTATTAAATGTGTTCCGTTTCTATGCTAGAGTCTTTTTAGGATTGTTTGTAAATCGGACTTAGGAATAATAGATGATTCAACTCACTGTTTGTGCATTAAACTGTTAATTGATTCTTTTAAACCTGCTATAACTAGGTTAGTCGACTATGTGAGTCATTAGGGATTGCGGGGGTACAGAGACGTGATTTCTGTACTTGCGTCGCGTGTTGTTTGAGGCGGGGTACGGCAGTTTAGTCGATCGGCTGTCGGTACCTCAGGCAGGTCGATAAATCGTCTGAGGGCGGTGTGGTTGGGCACTATCCCATAAGACTGGCCACGAGCTCTGGCCGTAGGAAACCGTTGATTGTTCTTTGGGTACTTTAGGTACCGTGATTGTGCATGTTTAGTCTATTTCCTATGTATGACGTGCTATGATCAGATTTACGTTTCTGTGATTAGCGTCCCATACCTCACTGAGTGACTCCCCTGTTACTCACCCCTCCTTCTTCCCTTTCCAGTTTTTTCAGGTGAGACGGACAAGTATTTTACGCTTTGACGATAAGGTGCTTCTTTGGGATTTTTACATTTTCTCCGTATTTTATCATGTACATATAGCATTGAGGTAGTTGGGATATGAGACACTGTAGAGTGGGGTATTGGACTTAGAGATGTGGTTAGTGGCACGCCGTTCTCGAGTGTCGAGGGGACGGGTGTTACAACACCATGGAAGAACATCAAACCTTTCAAGACTAACTGGAAGATCGAAGTCAAGATTCTCCATTTATGGAAGCAGTACTCATTCAACTCAGGAGAGACACTCGAAATGGTCTTATCTGATCAAGAGGTTGGCAAATTTATATCTTATAAATCGGTTTACTTTTTTTGAAACTATCAAAACAAGTAATATATGTATTTTTTATTTGATTCCTATAGGGAACTAAAACCCACGCATCAGTGAAGAAAGAGCATGTTGTCAAGTATGAAAAATACTTGGCAAAAGGTGACTGGAAACTAATTCAGAACATCATGATAAGTCATGCTATTGGTCAATACAAACCTACCGATCATCCATACAAGATTGTCCATACAAGATTGGTTTCTGCAAAGAAACATGGGTGTCAAAATCCGATTTGTGTTTCGGATAACTTATGCTTATCACTAGCAGACTTTAAAAAGATTTCTGATGGTGAACAAAACCAATCGGTTTGGATTGGTTTTGTGTAGTAAAGTTTTTGGAAAAACAATTCATACCTTTCTATTTTCATCTATTTGTAACTGATTATTTGCTTTTAATTTTTATACAGATATTCTTGGACAAGTTGTCAATGTTGGTGAGATGATCTTCCTTGAAATAGCTAACAAACCAACCAAGAAGATAGATTTTGAATTAAGAGATTCAAAGTAAGAATTTATTAAGAAGAAAATTTCAGATCTTTTGCTATATATTTTCTAAAATATAAGACGAGGATGATGAGTATGAGTTTACTAACAAAATTATTTCCATGGCAGAGATTTCCGGCTCAATTGTACCTTGTGAGGTACATTTGCTGAGAAGATTTTGCAAGTTTCTGAAAACGCAGGCAGTGAACAAATCATCTGTTTGCTTCGATTTGCAAAAATAAGAGAGTTCAGTGGTGTATAATTGAATTAATAATCAAATATTGCACTTATCATTATGTTTTCTTACTAATTCACCCAGTTCCTCATATTACAGGGGTTAGAAGTGTATCAAATGCTTTCAATGCAAGCACTTTTGAAATCAATCCAACATATCCTTCTGTTCAGGAGTTTATCAAGTCGTAAGTCTTAAATCTATGTTATTGATTGTTAACCGAGATTTGTTTACAAAAAAATATCAACTTACATTCTTTTTGAATTTCCATTAGTTTACCAGATGATGGCCTATCCCTAACTCTTTTGGAGAACAAACCAAAATTTAATATTGTTGCTGCCGCTAAGGACTATTGGAACGAGTGTCCAATAACCACAATTGATGATTTGATCTCCTCTATTGAGGTATGTTTATTTTTTTCTAATGTATTTCGTCATTCAAAACTATCTCGGTTACCTATATTTTCTATATATATTTATTGAAAAATATTTATTATACTTGATCTATTTTACTTATGTTTTAGGTTGGAAATGCTAAGATTTTGTGCACCATCACTGAAATTGATACTGATTGGGGTTGGTATTACTTTGGTTGCACTAAGAAGAACCAGAAAAAAGTGGTGAAGGTGATTCCTGGACAGAATGAGATTATTGATCTTGAAGCAAAACCTAAATGGTGGTGTGAAATGTATAGATCAAATGTGACATAAGTCATAGCAAAGTAAAATTCCCTGATATTTTTCATCTGTTTTATCTTATATTATATGTAGATTCAAACTCCATGTTAAGGTGAAAGACCAGACAAGTGAGACAAAGTGCATGTTGTTTGATAGCCTCGCTAACGAAATTGTCCAGAAAAGTGAATCTGAGCTACTAAACGGATCAATGGATGTGGTACACCAAAGCTTTCACCCGCATTATTATTATTTACAATCGATTATTGGTTGAAATTTTGACTAAAATCTATGTTTTTTATACACAGAGTAAAAAGATAAAAAAGGGTTCAATTGAAAGGTTACCTGTTACAAAGTGGTTAAGATCGGAGATCTGAACTTTGTAAAGTAAATCGGAGGTCAAAACCGGAAGAGACGCCATTGAGATGTAACCGAGGACTCGTGTTCGAGGTGGATCAGGCATGCAAACATGAAAAAAGAAAGGTTAGACTTTGATACATGAAGAATCAAGGGGAAACTCTGTTTTTTTTCCTTATCATCTGCAGGTGAAAGAAGAAAAGGAAGAGCTTACCGGAGGCGGTGAACGGATCGGCACAGCTGACATCGGAGCTATAGTTCGTCGTTTGAGACTTTGAGCTACGAAGAGGAAAAATATCAGAGTTGAGAGCGGAGTTCTCGAAGCTGTGAGTCAAGCGAAGAGGTGGAGTCATTTGGTCCTCCATCACACATACTAAGCTGGCCAGATACAAAATTAAGGTGTTGGACCTATATCAAGTTAAGGAAGCCCAACTGATTATGTTCTACTGGAGCATTACGCGAGTGTCTTTGTAATGACTTAGACTTGATTATAAAACTCAGTACGAACCGAATATAATCGAACTTCTTTAGGAAATAACCATCGATAGCTTATATTATAACCCGGTTGAGATAATCTACTTCTGTTTGTGGACAAACCAGATATGCAATTGAATTGATTTGGTTTGAGACACGTGGTAGTTTAAAATACACATGAATAATTGTGTTTAAAATATTTCTGATTATACTTGATTACAAGAAAACTAATTTGATCAAATATAATACGCTACATATAACAAGCCCATAATGGTATGTAATAAATACACTAATTTAAAAATCTGAATTAAAAAATCTGATTTTTTATTAAAAACTTGATCTATTTGAACATTATAATGAAAATATATACTATTAGAATTTTTTTTTTTGCATTTGACCAAAAAAAAAGAGAATTTTTTTTTGCAAAAACTGAATATTTTATTATGATTAATTCTCATTTTTAGAATTTTTTATTTTTTTTCATATAATCTCACATTGGTTAATATAACTTTACGTACCTTCAATTATACATTATAAATTTTCAAATTAAATAAAAAACAAATTATATATTACAAAACAAATTATATAGAATTGTAAATTTAATTGTAGTATATTCTAATTTAAAATTATTATAATAACAAAAAGGTAATTTTTGTTTCTCTAAAAATATGCATAATTGTGACCAAACCGAACCAACCCGATATTATGCAGTCTTACACATATGATCGGAAAATGCATTTCCTAAATATAACATGCAGCCATTAACAAATGAATGTACAATCCACTAACATATTATACCATCAACTTATTTACTAAAATTAATAAAACAAACCAAATTTGTCAAACCAAATTAGCAAAGAAAAAAAACAAACAGGTTTCGCTCCGCGCTGGCGCGGGTCAATTACTAGTCTAATCTTAAAACACATGCAAATTTCTGGCAATTTAAAAAAAAAAACCTGATCATGAATCCTAAACGCATATCAAATCGAAATCACACCAAAAATGATACGAAACGGGCTCAGATCCAGAATCAAGCAAGACCAAAACTAACAAATGAGAGAATAGGTCGATGTACCCTGTAAGGACCCATGATGCAAAAGACAAATTCGAAACCGGATGCTTTTTTCGCGATTTAGATGAGAGCGAGACTGTTATGTATCTACGTTATCGGCGTGTGTCCCTCACTGTTTCCCCACGTTTTTATAGCGACAAAGATTATTATTTTTTAATCTTAGAGGGAGATATTATAAATATAGTACGCTGTTGCGGACTACCCAATCGGACAACCCTTCTTATGGATGGACAAGCATTATTGCGGCAAAACCTCTTCTACAACTCTGTATACGTCAAAAGGTCCATTCGGGACTGAATACGAAGGCATGGATCGACCCTTGGTCCCGACATCGCCTGCCCGTTCAGCGAGAGCCGTTGCTCCTGTACTGAGCCAGACTATGCTGGTATTGGACTTCATAAATAAAGAAACAAAAACTTGGGATATGGGTCTCCTTGAAGCATACGTCAACCCAGAGGATATACCTCTGATCTGCAGTCTCGCCATTAGCTAAAACTTTCACCAAGATGGCTTTTGTTGGAGCTACACAAAATCGGGCACCTATTCAGTCAAATCCGGCTACCGGGTTGCGCGTAACTTGCTAAGGGATGAGTTGGAGGTAGAATTTACCGAGCCGAGCATCAGGGCCCTTCAGGCACATGCATGGAAGTTAAAAGCCCCACAGAAAATACAACATTTGATTTGGCAGATTGCTTTGGGGTACCTGGCTGTAACCCAAAATCTCAACCGAAGGGGTCTCCGATGTACCAACCAATGCCCTAGATGTAATGGTCCCAATGAGACAATCAATCACGCTTTCTTCAAATGCCCTTTGGCTGCCCGAACATGGAATCTAGCTCATACCCCTACGTCCCCTGATGTATTCTCGACCTCTTCCTTCTATACGAACTTGGACTACTTATACTGGAGGAAACCAGATAATGGCACCTGAGTCTTTCCCTTGAATCCTTTGGTTCATCTGGAAGGCCCGCAACGACAAACTTTTCCGTGGTATCAATCGAGAACGGGAGGATATTCTCCGGCATGCGTTGAGCGAGAGTTCGTCATGGCATACAGCGAACAAGTGGGGAGCATCGGGGGGAACTCAACAGACACAAGGACTTGTTACGACTCGAAAACCAAGTAACATTTGTTTACTGGACGGTTCTTGGACTGCAGATGGGAGATTCAGTAGTCTAGGATGGGGGCAGACGGTCTTCATATCCGTCTAGGTGCGCGCAACCTTCACCGTCACCTCTCCCCGCTACACTCCGAAGTGGAAGCATTACGATGGGCAATGATTTCCTTACAGGACCAATTCGCAGTACAATGTTTTAGAACGGACTGCCAAAACCTTATTGAAATGATCCAATACCCAGAAGATTGGCCAAGCTTCTCTACGGAACTCATCGACATTGGCCACCTCAAGCGCGCCTACCCGTCCTTCTCCCTTCTTTATGTCCCGCGAATGTTTAATTCTCTCGCTGATAGCCTAGCTAAGTTAGCTCGAGTATTTGTTTCCCCTGTTTCTTTTAGTGGTTGTTCTATTCTGGAGTGGCTTTCCATTCCACTTCAAGTTTGAGTAATAGAATAGCCTTTTGATGTCAAAAAAAAAAAAAACTAAAACCCTAAAATATTTACAAGGCATTTATTTATGATCCTCAATATAGTTCATGTATACACAATCGAATGGATTTATGTCCCTCATTTATTTGTGGAAGTGATTTGAATGTTTTTTTTAATTGATTTTTTTTTGAATGTGTTATGTACGTATAAAATCCCCTCAATATTATTTTAATGTGGTAACATATAGAGAAATTGTATTATGTACACTCTATTATGTGGTTATGCGGATATGAGCCGTTGTTTACGGCGCATTTGAAAATCCGGAGAGAAAGTTTATTTGTGGGCTGCACCTCTTCTTATGATTTGTCTTGGTTATTCCATAGGTCGGGATACCCCTAGATTAATCAAAAGAAGAAAAAAAACATATAGAGAAATTCTTAAGAAAAAAAATATATTTATTCATTTTAAAATTCTCTTTTGAATGGTAGTGTGGGAGATGTACCGTTCACCCGTACATGTAGTTTATCTGTCTTCAAAATGTCATTCATCTTTCATTGCTTTTCTATTCTATAAAATAGGAGAACTACATACAATCCATATCTGTCTTTTTACCAGGAGAACAACATGTATTTATTCTCCACCACATAGTTGAAATTGTTCACCCAGTTTCACTCTTCACAGAATTTAAAAATAAAACTAATTTTAAAACATATTTTCTTCTATAAATTTACTTTTTCATTTTGTATGCATCACTTTATAAACACGGTCACAAATATTTTCCTTGTCCAACTCTCTTTCATTCTTGTCAGTCATTATTTTTTTTTGTAAAGTAATTTATGTTTACATTTATTTTCAATATATATATAATATGTTAGTAGTTGTAAATTGTGAAATTTTTTATTTACACTGTTCAAAATATTTATATAGCATACTTATAAATATAGTTAAAATATTATTTTCCACGATTATTCTTTACAAATTGATGTGTATTATAAATATGAACATTAAACTAAATTATTAATACTGTAATTATCGTTTAGTTTATATTATAGATTTACTATATAAGCAACAACTATTTCTATAAATACATTCATAAATATACTCATACATATTAAATTTTTCAGAATAGTTAACATATTATTTTTTTAAAATGTCGCTTATAAATTGATAGGTTTTAATCATAAATATCATTTATAATTTTAATGTTTTATATATTTTTATTATTTGTTTGTATTTTTTACTTTTTAAATATTTGATATGCACTATTTGAACTGTTTGATCCTCCTGATATGCTCTTGTCCAGCATGATCTGCAAGATTTATATATCCTATGTGATCTGGATAATTTGCATGAAATGTATGGCTTAAACTGCTTTCACAATTCAAAGTTCTCATTTTCACACTTGCTATAATATATTTTTACTATTATACCCTTCACGATTATGTAAATTTACTAAAAAAACACTTTTAATCGAATAATATCATCTAAACTCATTCAAAGTTACATGATCTTTTCTTCCTCTTCCTTCTCAGGCATTGCCGATTTGTTTATTCCAGCGTCACAATTCGATTGACTTTCACATGAAAGTCGAGAAACAAGACTTCATGTTTTGATAATCAAGTTTCATGTAATTTGGAAGATAAATCAATTTTCCGACGGCATGAATTTTCGGTGATCTATAAACCCATTTTTAGATCGACATTATAGAAAAAGATCATCTTAAGATAATTTCAAATTAAATTAGTATGCAAATCATAGATTCGGAAATTGTATAGAGCAGTTATAAATGAAGCTTGGTCGGATAAGTTTCTGGATTCACATACTCATTTTGACTCTCTGGGAACTTCTGATCATTCACCATGCCTTGTTGATTGGATCGAAAATTTTATCTCTATTTTTCAGTACTTTTTTCCATAGAAAAATCTAAAACAATTTAAAATCAACAAAATTTCCAAATTATCAGATTTACCTTTTCTGATCTAGGTTTTTCCAAAATTTGCTGGAGCCGTAATTCATAAACTATAACGTGTGAGTTTCTCGTCTTCGAATAAGAAACTGACGAAGATAGAAGAAAAAGAATAATCTGCAAAAAAATTGTCAATAAAACTATAATTATCATTTATTGCTTACAGATGTAAGTTTCAAAATGTATAAACCAAAATATCACTACAAAAAAAAAGTCTATATTGTTTCAAAAAATTGTGACTAATTGTTTTGTCACAATATTGTGACGATTTGGATACAAAATCGTGAAGAAATTATTGAGTCATAAAAGTGTCACAACTTGGTCATAATATTATGATTAGATTGAAAATAACAAAATTTTATCACTAATAGTGACGTAAATGTTACAAAATATATAGTAACAAATATTGTTACAGATTGCGACCAATTCTAGTAACTAAATGATACTGTTTTGTGACTAAAATCTAGTCATTCACAGTTACAAATATTTGGTAAGTATGTTATCACAATTTGTCACTATTTTTGTGACTTTTAAAATTGGTCATAGATTGTGATGTTATTCTTACTACTTTATGACAAAGATTAAAATCACAGAAAAATATTGTTAGCTTTTCATTCTTCTTTTAGTAAATTTGAGTTCAGTTGTGGAATGATGTAAAAGTTGAATAAATCCTCCTTAGTTGGAGGAAGTACAAACAATTGATTTTTTATTTTTATTTGCTTCACCACACCTATTTAAAGAGGACCTCACGATGTATTTCACTATATCATTTTTCTTCAAATTTTTTCTCTCGATTTATCTTTCTAATTTATTTAACAATTCTCCTCTTCATTCTCTCGAAAAATTTCAAAAATTGTAAGTTTTACTTTATTTGTACATGTTTATGTCATGTTATAACATATTTCATATTTTTTTAGTTTGTAAAATGTTTTCTAATAAATTTTAATTTATGTTCTTCTAATTATAACTGATATAAACAGTTATATATATGATCCATAACAATCTTTTTATCTTGTTCACAGAAAAAATGAAGCCAGAATTGATCGATTTGGAGACGGTTCAAATAAAGAAAGAAATACAAGTTGTTCAAGAAACGGGACAACAACAAAAATTCTAACATACATTTGATTTAAACAAGATATTTTATTATGAAGATGACGGAGAATTGCATCCAGGCGATGGATTTGTGCAAGAATAAAATGTTTTGGATTTAAATATATAAAAATCTCCAATCGAAGATAAAGAGTATCATCCTAAAACATTATCAGGAATTGATAAAGGAATTCAAGAGGGTATAAGAGAAATAGGTAGACTTTATTTCCCTTCATGTTTTGAAAATTAAGTTATTTTCTTGGTTATTTTTCAATAAAAAGCAATGTGTAATAAATTGATATCTATATCAATTCAAAATTAGATACTTCATATTTTCTACTTCTATTTGTATGTTACTCAAGAAACGGTACAAAAAGAAGGGATTCAAGAAGCCATGATAGAGATGTTTAAATTTTATTTTCCAGCTTTTTTTCCGTCTGATTTTTTTTAGCTTAACTTTATTTCTTTTCTGTTGGCAATAATGTAAAAATAAGATGAGATTTAATTGGTTTTTTCCAGTTTTATAAAATAAGCAGATTTATTTGTGATATCAGATAGTTATATCGTCTTACTTTATGAAAAACAAATATGAAATTATTTTACTTTTTTTATCTTATATCATCTACCCAAGTGTTCAACGTTGGTGGAATTTGAATGTGAATTTTCTTGGAGCTTATAAAATAAACTATGATCCATTCTTAAGAAATTAACAAAAACTTTAAAGAAAAAGATGGCTAACTAGGTTTGAACTCAGGTTAATAAGAGATAGATAGTGATCGTTATATTACCAAGAATAATTTATACTTAAACGCTTCTCTACTTTGTTTCCTCTTAATCTTAGCTTACATTGATACTTATATATTAACCGAAACCTATGCTATTTGCAAGTAACATGCTCTCCATTGATATTAAGCCCACTTAGTAATGTTTGTTGCAGACCCATTTAAGGCCCATGTGCCCTGAGTTGACCAATGTCTATGCCCACAAAAGTCCACCGTAGACTAAGGTCCACTCATACGACATCACCTAGGAAGCTTCTCCATCTTCTTACTGTCTCTTCTGAAAATAGCATGCAAAACTCCTTTCGATCACCTCCGCTTGATCTCTTTTGATTATTTTTATGATTAAGGATCGGAAACAGGCTTGTTATGCTTGTGTTATGATTTTTGGTTCTCACTTTTTTGTGTCAGTCCTGTTTTGAGTATTTACGTCTGATAAAGGTTATGATTTCATTTTTTCTTAATATAATTGGAAGTCGCTATGACTATTGATCTCATTTACCCATTAATAGTTGATCTCATCATGTCGCTTCTCTTTGCTTTTCACAATAGCTTCTTTCCTGTCTATTGTTTCCCGATTCTGAAGTTAGTTTCAATTGTTCTTTGGCTCTTGGGTTTTCTGCTCTGTCCCTCAAGCCTTCTCCAAGTCATGTCCGTGAGTCTTCTAAAATCTCTGCTGGCTGTCTCTTCAACCAGTGGCTGCTTCCTCTCAGGTAAACATGCTTTTTATTTATTTTCCCAGCTCCCTCTTGAACTGTCATCTCGTCACTTCCACAGCTTTGGCTTGGTTTGTAGAACCTTTGATGAGTCTCTTGTATATTGCGTTTAAGTTTTTGGTTCCTCTCAGCGTAAATTACAGAATCTAGGTATATTGCGTATAAGTTATTTTTCAAACTTTTAAATAAAAAGGTTTATCTACGAAAATAATTAAAATTTTAGTAATTTTTTCCTGAAATTTTTTATTATACCGCCATTAGTTTTTCATCCACAGCTAAAAATTTCCCACTCTTTAAAATAACCGTTGTAAAAAAATGTGAGAGCCGAAACTCACATTGTCAAAACTTATATTTTGTGGGGGCTCGAAAATTCTATTTTAAAGAACTAAAGGACCTAAAAATGCAAAAAGAGATATTTTATTGATAATTTCTGAAAGTACAAGACTAATTAGCAAAAGCTGAAAAGTCTTATATTGTTGAAACTCCTAATACTCGGATTTGGGATGCTTTTAACCCTTACATGAGCGTACATATATATACTGACGATCCTAGGGCGCTAAGACTACAAATTTTCGATGTGGGACTTTGTGGTTTCCTCCCAGCCGCCGACCTAACCTTTTGGGCCCGAAATCCGGCCCGAGAGTCTTCTGTGATTCACCTGCACGTTCTGACCCAAATCTGGCCCGCCTTTTATAACTAATGAATAGTAGACCGTCAATAGTAATTCGATAAATAGTAATCCGAATCTCGGTTTAGACTTAATTCGATTTTACAGTTAACTTTGTCTAGAGATGAATAGTATTTTTTCCCGCGTGAATAGTATTACGACTCTCGAGATTTGAGCTGCCCGTTCTTTATTCGAACTTCCAGCCGCCGGTTTTGGTATTGATGGCCAGCCGCCGACTCCTTTCGTTCGTGTGTTTGGGCGACTGGTCCATGGGCGACTGAACGTTGATCGCGGTCTCTCGGATAGTATTTGTGGATGTGTTAGAGTCAGAACATGCAAATGCCTAGTCTTTGAGTCGATCCGGGCTTGGAGTTGTGCTTGATAGTCGGTCGACTGGACAATGTTCGGATAACGTGTCTTGACTACGAAATGATCGTGGGCGGCTGGCCTTATATCCCAGCTGCCGGACCGTGCTCGGGGAAAACATGGGTGGCTGGCCTTATCCCAGCCGCCGGACCGTGCTCGGGGAAAACATGGGCGGCTGGCCTTATCCCAGCCGCCGGGACACGCTTGAAGGAGACGTGGGCAGCTGGCCTTGTCCCAGCCGCCGGACCGAGCCTCGGAAGCAAAATGGGCGGCTGGCCATATCGCAGCCGCCGGACCTTGCCTTGGATCGATCGCGGGCGGCTGGCCTTGTCCCAGCCGCCGGGTCGTTCCTTGGATTGTCCGCGGGTGGCTGGCCTTGTCCCAGCCGTCGGACCTTGCCTTGGATCGACCGCGGGCGGCTGGCCTTGTCCCAGCCACCAGGTCGTTCCTTGGACTATCCGTGGGCGGCTGGCCTTGTCCCAGCCGCCGGGTCGTTCCTTGGACTGTCTGTGCTCGGGATTAGTTCCATTTGATCTCGACCTTGACTTCTCGTTCCGTCAATCTCCGAGGAGGGGATTTTGACCCCAACAGTTAGCCCCCCATCTCTTTGCTTCTGTGGTCTGGAGCAACGAGCGTCGAGCTGAGAGTTTGTCGGGATTGATCGAAACGGGAAGGTAACAAGTTTTTCGGTTCGTCCGTTCGTCCGCTTTTCTTTAGTGTCTTGTCAAAGTACAGTCCATCATGTTCGTACGGAAGTTCGTGCCATGTTTTCTATATCAAAGGAATGGCTTCATTTTCATTTTCTCACACTCCCCTTCTCATTTCAAGTTTACTTTTTCAAGTTTTTCTCTGAAAATTTTTTCCTTAGAAATGGATGATGAAGCTGGTTCTCCTTTCGAACTCAACTTCGATGCGATACTGAATAGCCAGTTTGATTTTGATTATATGTTCGCGGATCAGGACGCGGTACTTATGGAAGACCTGTTGGCGGCTGGAGAAGATGCCATTCTGCAAGCGGCGTCTGGTCCCAAAGGTGTTCCTCTGCGGGCAGCTGGCCCTAGCAATATTCAAGGAGTGCTCAGTTTTGCCGACGTTCCTCAATGGGTACCCGTTGAGGAAGAGATCCAGCAACGGGCGGCCGAGATCGAGAGTGCGTCCACTAGGGCGGCTGGCGCTGAAAGCTCGACGTGTAGGGGTCCGGCTAGAAGAGGGTGTCCGGCTCAGAGCGGGCAGCTGGCTCTAAGAACGCTTCCAAGAGGGCGGCTGGCGTAGTGGCAGTATCAAGGTGGGCGTCTGGCTCTGGAGGCGTCTTAGAGAGGGCCGTCCGGCTCTCCTCGAGATGGTGTCGACGGTGTCTCGCCCCGGGTTAGCAGAGTTCGTGGCGTTTTGACTCCTCCTCAACATGTCGAGGGTAACAGTGCATGGCCCGCATGGCAGTCCCGATCTCTGGTCCCTTCCGAACATCATCGTGTTTGGCCAGAGACAGGCGACGACTCGGCCATGTCTGGAGAAGAAGTCAGGTCGGATCACCCGGAGGTGCCCGTCTTTATGCATCCTGAGGTGAAGTCTGAATGTCGTTCTCCCGGGGAAGCCAATGCCTATTGGGGCGAGGATATTTTCGCTTGGCGGTTTAAGAAACCTGGACCGTCTACGGGGTACAGGAAGATAGCTGCGGGATTCAAGCTTGGACCCACTCTGAGCGATCGGGACTCTTTGGCTGAGCTTAGGTATGATTTTCGGGTTTCGGAAGGGATCAAGTTTTGCATCCCGAAAGATGGAGATAGAATGAATAAGGCACCGAAAGGATACTTTGTGATGTATGAATCGAGGTTCTACGAGGCTTTCCTTTGGTTCCCGATCCCGGGGGCTATCTTCGAATTTCTTGAATTGTACGAGGTTTCGATCTCACAACTTGTTCCTACTGCTATGAGGATTTTGATGGGACTTGTGGTCCGCTGCGCAGAATGCGGAATCAAGCTGGAGGGCGACCTTATTCGGAATTTCTTTTCCTTGAGGAAAACTTCTACTTCGGATCTTTTTTGCTCGGTTAACGTTCGGAAGAATGTGAAGCGCTTCTACACCATCCTTCGGAGTAGTTGCAAAGCTTCGAGGAATTAGTTTTTCTACGTGAAGTGCAGTCCGCTCACGGTCAGCCCCGATTACGGCAGTCCGGTCAGAAATGAGTGGAACGTACCACGTATGCGTTTCATCTTTTGTGAATTTCATTTCCCACAACCTTGCACTTTTTCTTTTTCTCTCTTAGTTCGTGATCCTTTTGCTCCTCAAGTTTCCGGAGTTGAAGATATCGTTGTGGAAATTGATAAAAGAAGATCGATTGGAATTGTCCCGATCTTTGGCCCCGTTTTCTCGACGCAAAAGATATTCTAGAAGGACGCGCTCCTCAAAAGGGTCCTGACTTCGTTGATCCGATGGCGACATACCCTGGCATGGAGGGTGTTTGGATGTATCGTCAGCAGAAGTATGGTGAAGCTGGACCGTCCGGAGAGGCGTCTGAGTTCGACCCGGCGTCTGGTTTTGTTCTACCATCCGGGTCTGATTTCCAGGGTGATGGCGTGCCCGAGGAACAAGTAGCCGTTCCTCAAGGTTCTGATTGTGCCGCTGTGACTGATAAAGGGAAAGGAGCTTCCAACAGCGTGGAACTTCCGAGGAAGGGCAATGTGGCTCGGAGGACCGATGTGTCCGATCCTGGTCTCCTTTTTGACACTCGCAAGGCGGCGGGAGGAGATCCAGCTGAGTCCGCGAAGGTCGTGGATTACATTGGAGCGTCTGCTCCGGCCTCTGCTGTGCTGTTTGATCGTTCAGTGTCTTACGGAGACTTGTCCTCTGGCCTTATGATGGTAATTCCTTCTTTCTTTGAATTTGTTTCGACGTAGTTTGGTTTTTTGCTGATATTTGCTTTTCTTTGATTCAGGTTGCCACTCGAGCTCACGCGACCCAGGCTGCCTTAGAGGCCTCGGAGAAGGAGTCCCGGAAGAAGGACATAAAGATTAACGCCCTAAAGGTCAAGCTTAGAAATGCGGAGAAGAGGTCCCAGAAGGCTCTCAAGGAAGCTCTTGCTGAGGCCGAGCGGAAGATGGAGCTGGCGCTAAAACGCTGCCGCTGGGAGTTGGTTGAGAAGTACTGTCTCCGTATTCAGGGCGCTAAAGCTGCTCTTGCACCATGCGTCAGGCTAAGTATGGCGAGACCGCTCTGTCTGAGGTCGGCTCGATCCTTGGTCTGGTCCGAAACATTAGATCTGGGAAGTCCAAGGTCGAGGAGGAGGAAGGAAAGCTGGAGGCTTCGTTGGAGCAGCTCAAAGGAGGAGGCTGGTTGGCTCCTACGATCGGGCTGCTACCGTCCTCGACAGCTACTTGGTCTGTTCTCCTGTTTCTCCGTGCCAGTCCCCGGAGGCTGAGGCTTTGGATTACGGAGCTCCTATTCCTCTTGTTGAGTATGACTAGGCTTTGGCCTTTGTATTTTCTGCTTCTGTTGTGTTCGGGTCTTTCGACCCTTTATTGTATTCGCTTTGTCTGTCGAACTTGATCGCTTGATGTCTCCTTTTATGGAGATTTATTATCTCTTTGCTTAGTTGTTCTGAACTTCTTTTTTGTTTTGCCTTTAAATCCGAACAAAGGCTTGTTTTCGGGTTGCAAGTCTTGATAAAGGAAAATTGGGCGGTCGGTACGTCTCTCTACTGAGGACGGGCGGCTGGCCCGTTTTGTAGAGTGAAGGGCGACTGGCCCGTCTTTCTACGGAGGACGGGCGGCTGGCCCGTTTTGTAGAGTGACGGGCGGCTGGCCCGTTTTGTAGAGTGAAGGGCGGTTGGCCCGTCTCTCTACGGAGGATGGGGGGCTGGCCCGTTTTGTAGAGTGAAGGGCGGCTGGCCCGTCTCTCTACGGAGGACGGGCGGCTGGCCCGTCTCTCTACGGAGGACGGGCGGCTGGCCCATTTTGTAGAGTGAAGGGTAGCTGTCCCGTCTCTCTACGGAGGACGGGCGGCTGGCCCGTTTTGTAGAGTGAATGGCCGCTGGCCCATCTCTCTACGGAGGACGGGCGGCTGGTCCGTTTTGTAGAGTGAAGGTCGGCTGGCCCGTCTTTCTACGGAGGATGGGCGGCTGGCCCGTTTTGTAGAGCGGAGGGCGGCTGGCCCGTGTTGTAGTCCATAGGTATTACGTTGGAGTGTTGTTCCGGACACTCGAACTTCAGACCAGGTCGTTTTTTGCGAATATTTCATGGGCTAAATGCAGTCTCTTGTTGTTGCGGGGAACCAAGGTTGTCCAGATCTCTCTTTCGATCGAACGCTTTTAGGATCTCGTATCAGAGCCGGTTTGATACCGCGTTCTTGAGATGTCTTAGACCAGCTTTCCATGTCACGCGTTTTATTGGGTTTTGCGAGTTTACTTTGTGACCTATGCTTCACACTGTTTGCCTATGGGAAGCGTTAGTGAAGATAAACTAAACAGAACATCATCTTGAACGCTTCCTACAGGATCGCAGGATGTCAGGTCGCGCCCTTTAGATGTTGATCCAGAAATTTGTATAGCGCGCTAGTCTTATCCACTGCAGGATGCTGAGAGAACCATGGTTTAAAAAGATAGTCTTGTTGTGGCCAGCAACAGACGGATTTGTTGGGAGGACTTATGTACTTGAGAGAAGTTTTTCAGTATCTTGATTAGTTGGTAGTCTTGGATAGGTTGCGAGATACTAAGGCTCGATGTTTATCCGGCTTTCAGTCCGAGTCAAAGATGTGCTATGAGACACTAAGTCTCAGTGTCCACTTTCTCGGTTTTTTCTGGACTTACTTGCTTTCGAGGACAGATTACGAGATGCTAGGTCCCGATGTTTGTCGGAATAGTGTTCGCGCGAACTGGGAGCTGGATTGTCCCGTCTGTCACTGTGAATCGCCAGAGAACCCGGTCAGCGACCTCGGGTTGGGCTTTATCATCGATGGGTCAACCTTCATTCTTTGAAGCGTCTCCCGAAAGATGACGTCTACCGAACTTCCGGTGTCGATCAAGACCTGAGAGACGTCATGGTCATTGATATCCAGCTCCACCACCAATGGGTCGTCATTAGGTTGATCGAGACCTTCGGTGTCCTTTTCGTGAAAGGCTATCCGGTCGTCGTTTTCAGTGATCGGCTCCCGCGGGTTCGACTCCTTGTCTCCTCTTCTCAAGAACGCCTTTATCGAGGCCACCGTATCTCAGCAGTACTGAGATCCTCCGATGATCATGTGGATCCTTCTGCGGTTTGCGGCGGAGTTGTCTCCGTTCGGTCTCCTTCCCCGTTTGGGGGTGTCCTCGTCGGGCCTTTCAGGACGTTCCTATTTAGGTCATCCGCCTGGGGCGCCAGCGTCTTCTTCGGTTGCTCCGAGACTTTCGAGGGTCACTCCGTTTCCGAGTTCCCCGACTAATAGCTTCGCCGCGAGCCTTCTTCCGACCGTCCTGCAGTTTTCAGTTGAGTGGTCCTTGGCCTTGTGGAAGGTACAGAAAGCATTCTCCTCGTATCCTAGTCGAGTCCATGTATTCCATGGCCCTCGGTTACACCCATCAGACAGTCTTTCCGTGTTTATCTGGTAGTTATGCGCTCCGCTCGGGTTGGGTTCTTCGTCTCGGCCGCTTCACCTGCTCCTTCTCTCATTTGGAACGTTTGAAGGCTGCACCGTGCCTTTGGCGACCAATTTCGAGGATTGGTGCTTTCCGGCCGGGACCCTCATGTCTTCCTCGTAGATTCCGAAGTTAGAGGCGCAATGGAGAGCGTCTTGAATGGTTACCGGTGGATTTACAGTAATCTCCTTTCGGAAGCTCGAAGTCTTTAGCAAGGACCTCTTTAGTGCATTTATTGCGGCACTGTCGCTTAGGCGGTCAATCTTGAAACATCACCTTAAATCTTTCGATGAAATCTCGAGGGCTTTCTTCGTGCCCTTGCGACAGCGAGTATAGGTCCGCGTCGGATGTTGACTGTCTTATAAACAGTGAGTAATGCTTCAGGAAGGCCGCTGATAATTGGTCGAAGCCGTCGATCGAGTCTCTTTCCAGTCTTGAGAACCACGACGGGGCTGATCCCTTCAGATGTTCCACGAAGAGAAGGCAAAATCCGGCGTCCCTCTCTTCGGGTTTGAATCTAGCCCGTCCCATCGCGATGTGGAAGGCTGTCATGTGGGCCTTTGGATCGGTCGTCCCGTCGTAGAAGGGGATTCGGATTTTACCGGGGTCTGAAAGTCTAACGCTTGTGATCCTTGATGTAAACGGGATCTTTTGCGTTTCCTCTAAGACGCGGTCAATCTCTGGGGCAACACTTGTCGCTTTATGGACTTGCGACCTTACCTCCTTCATCTGACTCGTGGTGAGTTCCAGGCGGGCACAGATTTCGTCCAACTTGTCCCTTTGGCTAGCAGATCGATTAGCTCGGGTCATTCGTTCCCCTTTTTCCTGCTCTTCGATTCAGCGGAGCTCCTCCTCGTCCGCGTTCAGGTCTCCGACTTCGTCTTTGGTTTCGCTTTCTTCCCCTTCGGCTCCGTTCGCGGTGTCTCTTGGGTTTTCACCGTTGGTCACCGTAGAAGTTGCCGTTCGGTGGTTCGCCTAGTGGCGCTTTCCCGGTGCAGCGGGGGTTGTGCCGATGGTTCTTTTCTCGTTCCGACGGGGGTTTGCCGTCGGGATTCTGACGGCCCGAAGAATATAAAATCTTTAAATTCTGAAAAAGTAAAATTAAAATTACACATAAAATAAAAAATCAAAAAATTCAATTAAAAAACAATTCAAAACACATAAAAAATCAAAAGTTTTAAAATTTTGTATTTTACCGAATTTTTATAATATTTTATATGTAATTTAATTTTAATTTTTCAGAGATTTTTCAGAATTTTTTTAAAAAGTATTATGAATATAAAATCTTTAAATTCTGAAATTTTCAGAATTTTTTGATGTTTTAAGAGATTTTTTAGATATTTAGTCAATACTCAATATAAGTAAGTAAATTAGAGATGTACTTGAATATGTTTATAGGTTAGTGGCAAAACCCATTTGCAAAAGACCTAAAGGTCACGAGTTCGAAACCGGGTGATTACATGTTTTATTTTGAAAAACATGTAAAACGACGTCGTTTTGCTTATTAACGGTGTTAATCAAATAATTAACGGTGTGTCTAATTTGTTCAGTCAACGAATGTTTGTGATTAATTTTAAAAGTCAATGAAAAGTTTGGGATTTATTTGGCCAGAAAAATGTTTGTGTTTTTTTTTGCTAGTTTTTGAAAGTGCAGGCTTTTTTTGGTCGATTTCCCATTAAATTTTTAGTCATATGTTATATTACATAAAATGCCATTATAAATACTAAATATCTTAAAATTATCTTTAAAAAAACCTTTTTAAGAATATTAAAATTTCATTAATGAAAGTGGTTAATTCAGTTAATTTACTAGCTTCTCTATACTATCTTCTAATATCTTTGTAATTTAAACATAAATATATATATATATATATATATATATATATATATATTTTAGTTATAACCAATGTTTGAAATTACGTTAGGCATGAATCTGGCGGTTGATGTGGATCTAATGAGTTGACCAAAAATCGAGGATAAATCAGAGATTAAGTAGGGAGTAATTTCTAAATTTTTTACGTATATATATAAATTCTATATTCGTATTTAGATTACAAAAAAAACACGCTGGCACAAATGATTAAACATATTTTATAGGTTAAGACAAATCTTAACTAGATAATATGAATAATGGGTCCTAAGGACGGTTATTTTCTTATGGTACATATACATATATATATATATATATATTATATATATATATATTTTAGTTATAACCAATGTTTGAAATTACGTTAGGCATGAATCTGGCGGTTGATGTGGATCTAATGAGTTGACAAAAATCGAGGATAAATCAGAGATTAAAGTAGGGAGTAATTTCTAAATTTTTTACGTATATATATAAATTCTATATTCGTATTTAGATTACAAAAAAAACACGCTGGCACAAATGATTAAACATATTTTATAGGTTAAGACAAATCTTAACTAGATAATATGAATAATGGGTCCTAAGGACGGTTATTTTCTTATGGTACATATACATATATATATATATATATATATATATATATATATCCTGTACTGATAGATAATATGATAATGGGTCCTAAGGACGGTTATTTTCTTATGATACATATATATATATATATATATATATATATCCTGTACTTGATAGATAATATGATAATGGGTCCTAAGGACGGTTATTTTCTTATGATACATATATATATATATTTGTAAAATTGAAATTTTAACATACGTGATAATTTTATTTTTGTGTATATGTTGTGAGAAAAAATGATTTTTTTTTCTTCTTTGGTTTTTGTTTTTGTTTTTCTATTTTGTATGAAAATTATATTGCGAGAGTAAAATTTGAGATCTGTTAATAGTTTTGTTTTGAAGTAAGATAATCATACTATATAAATTCTATAAATTTTATAGTTATAATATGATTATATAATATGTTTATTGATTTATATATATCCATATATATAGTTTTAATATATCTTATATGGTACCATTTAATTTGGTACAATATTTTATTTTTATATAAACTAATTTTTATAGTTTGAGATTTATAAAAATAAAGTAGATTAACTTGTCAATTTTATTTAAGGGTATCAGATAATTACAATTTGTTTAATTTTACGGAGCACCTAACAAAAAATTATTTATAACTATTTTCCTAATTTTTAATAATCATAAAATTATTAAAAAAACTATTAATTATTTATTTTATTTGTCAAATAATTTATACTATTAAAATAGGTTATACTGTAGAGAAAACCAATTCTACCATGATATATTACATTAAATGCCATTGTGTTTTAGTTGGTTTTCTCAAATGTTCATTTAGGGTATTTTGATCAAATGATATATCCAGTTATGATAAAAATTTAAATCAAAACTAAATCGTAGAATATCTTTTGAAATCAAACAGACTCGAAACTTCCTTTCAAACATATTTTTATAATATAATGGTGGGCGGCTGGACTTAGTCAGGGACATGTCTAGACGCCGAGAGATAACGGTGGGCGGCTGGACTTAGTCTGGGACATGTCCAGACGCTGAAAGATGATGATGGGCGGCTGGACTTAGCCCGGGACATGTCCAGACGCCGAGAGATGACGGTGGGCGGCTGGACTTAGTCCGAGACATGTCCAGACACTGAGAGATGATGGGCGGCGGGACTTAATCCGGGACAAGTCCAGGCACCGTGTCTCGACTGAGATACGATGGGCGGCTGGACTTAATACGGGACAAGTCCAGACACTGAGAGATGATGGTGGGCGTCCGGAATTAGTCCAGGACATGTCCAGACTCCGAGAGATGATGGTGGGCTGCTGGACTTAGTCCGGGACATGTCCAGATGCCGAGAGATGATGGTGGGCGGCTGGACTTAGTCCGGGACATGTCCAGGCGCCGAGAGATGACGGTGGGCGGCTGGACTTAGTCCGAGACATGTCCAGACACCGAGAGATGATGGGCGGCGGGACTTAATCCGGGACAAGTCCAGGCACCGTGTCTCGACTGAGATACGATGGGCGGCTGGACTTAATCCGGGACAAGTCCAGACGCTGAGAGATGATGGTGGGCGTCCAGAATTCGTCCAGGACATGTCTAGACTCCGAGAGATGATGGTGGGCTGCTGGACTTAGTCCGGGACATGTCCAGATGCCGAGAGATGATGGTGGGCGGCTGGACTCAGTCCGGGACATGTCCAGACACCGAGAGATGATGGTGGGTGGCTGGAACTAGTCCGGGACATGTCCAGATGCCGAGAGATGATGGTGGGCGGCTGGACTTAGTCCGGGACATGTCCAGATGGCGAGAGATGATGGATGCCGAGAGATGATGGTGGGCGGCTGGACTTAGTCCGGGACATGTCCAGATGCCGAGAGATGATGGTGGGCGGCTGGACTTAGTCCAAGACATGTCCAGACGCCGAGAGATGATGGTGGGCGTCTGGACTTAGTCTGGGATAAGTCTAGACGCCGAGTCGTCAGTGGATGATGATGGGCGGCTGGTCTTACTCCAGACGCCGGTGTGTCCTGATTGAGTGATAGGCGGCTGGCCTCATGCATAGAGCATGGGCGTCTGGCCTCATGCATAGAGCATGGGCGGCTGGCCTCGTCCATGGCCATGTCCCAATAGGCTGAAGATGGGCGGCTGGCCCTAGGTCGTGTCTACGTCCCTTAAGTTCCAATCTTCGAGGAGGGGATTTTGACCCCAACACTGCATCCTTTGTGTGACCCTTCATTCCACTTCAAAGCCATCTAAAGGAGTTAGTGGGTTCCGGCTGATTATCTCATACCGTGATTGAAAGTGTTCTTAGGCTACCTGTGACGCCCCCGAGCTGGATCAGATATGCTCCGGACACACGGCCAATCAAACAAGAACACCAAGTCCGGCCGCATATCCAAACCGTTCTGGAAGCACCACAAAAAGCCGAGGTTAGTCGGATAGACCGGCCCATCTCGAAGGTCATGGAGCTTAAGGCTAGTCCGTCCGACCATCTCCGACCCCCACCACCGAAGGTCAGAGCTTACCAACCCGTCTCATTCGACAGTGAGTTGTGAACAAGTTCGGACTAAACTATTCATATCAGCGGAAGACTTCTAAATAAATAACTAAGTGCAAGAGGTTGTAAACAAACATACCATTTTATTCATTTTTCACAAACTTATCTTACATTCGACTTCTTAAAACTTAAAACTGAAAGCATTACACCATACCCATGGACCTTAGGTTTTTAAAAGGGAAAACAAAGTTTTACAACGAGAAGACAAAGCTTCTCTATTCTAACTTACGATAAAGGCCTGAAAAAGCTTAACGAGTCGTCCAACACAACCGATCGCCATAAAGCAACACACGAGCTAAGGGTTCCTGAAAAGGGAGATAGGGAGAAAGGGAGTAAGTAATTTGGAAATTACTTAGTGAGTTTCAGGACTCACAAAGAACATAAAACTGATCAAACCAAGAACCCAAAATCACCAAGCAAGCAACGATCTCAAAAAATCGATAGTCAAAGCAACATAAAGTAAAAAAATAGCCGAAGCATGCAGCCTACTAACTATATGACCAACTCAACCACCACTTCACACACGTGGGCACTGAGATCTCAAAGCGTGTTGTGTTTCACTCCGAATATTTGTTCCCGAACTTGCGATCAATGATAGTACAAGCCGTAACATGCTAAACCGAGTGCCCACTCAGGGATCACCCTCGACAAGCTTACCCTGGCGGGTCTTCCCACTTCTCAGTCATTCGATACTGTGAGGTACACCCACGGGGAAACACACGCACACCGCCACTAAGTCGCATCCCTCAACTTCGCCGAGGAGATAGGTTCACAGCCGGATCCACCAAGGATACCAACCGCCTATCTCTCTCCCAACCAAACCAAGTGTCATCCCGAAACAAAACCAAACCACCATCTCACCAAGACCACCGAAGTCAATCCACCGAAACACCACCAAACCGCTTTCACCAAAACCGTCCTTGGTATTAGTATAAGGGACGTGCCATGGATCTACGATCTCAACAGCCCTTACACTATACTATACATCATTCCCATAAACTCCAATCTTCACTCCGAGACATGACTTCTGCTTCTGGCGACACTGAGTTTTCGGTGAAGAGAGTGCAAAAGGATCTGAAGATCACAACAAGTCTCTCACACCATCCATGTTAAGGCTCGGTAGGGAGGATAACACACCTTACGGTTGTGTATCCAACCGCCACCTCTCCAAGCGGATTTCTTAGCCCATGGATCTATAAACTCAGCTCTCCACTAAACATCTCAATCACAACTCCATGCTTCACCAAACTCAGCCGCTTAACCCATGCTCATGCTTTACCGTGACAATCCTGCATAAAATGTTAGTCTTGTGCCAAGGCAAGACCACCATACCCTCGCACCAACTCACATACCAGCACGCAACCACACCACACATCATAATCCGTAACTTCCACTTCACCGGATTATGATTAAGCTCTGCCGTGATATACCTACACGAAAAGTTAGTTGTGATATCACGGGAGCACCTGCAAGTTTGTCCACCATCCAAAACCTGAAGTCACACCTAACCGCAAATCACAAAGTGATTGAGATTAAGCTGATCCAAGTTCAGGCATCACGCAAAACAGAATTAACAACACAAAACCGAAGTAGAGACCACACCAAAACATTACGCAAGCATGCAAGACACGCAATCAACAAAACATGCGATTAAAAAGAAGAGAAGAATAGAAGGATTCCATTGATCGCTCAGGGTTAGACTACACGTGAGCCCATCCACTTGGGAACAACACGGTATAGCCTAAGCCAAAGACAATCTCCGACAACTAACAATGAAATCCACCGAAGAAAAAGGAGAAGGCAGATCCACCAAAGAACTCGCTAAGACCAAACACCAACTCCTATGCACCAACACCAAGAACCGCTTCTTCCACACTCTTTCTAAGCTCACAAAACTCTCACAGAATATGGTTTTTAGGCAGGAATGGTTGTGGAGGTGGAGAGGAAATGAAACCAGCCTTAAGAAAGTCTTTAAGCAAAATAGCATGTGAAGGAGATGTATCGCCATGCCTGCTGCTCCAGGTCGTGGGTCTAGCATTGTCAACTCATTAGCCAAGGCTCTAGAGTCCTACTGTTCACAGCCTAGACTTCTTATTTGGTGGCCATGCAAAAATGAAGCAAATTTCTCTTCCTTATATATATTTTCCTTCTCAGACGGTGGCAAGGATACCTGCGGGACACCTGGGGTTGAGTCATCACCAATAGGCTTTCTTAGTCACAGATACATGCCAAAGAACCAGGGTTACACGCCTGCACCGCTTGACCCACCTCTTGGACTTACTTCACCTACCTTTGTCTCTTTTCGTAAGGTGTTGGTGTTTGAGGTGCATCTCGTGACTGAGAGATCCAAATGAGACTCTGTTTCTTCCTACAGCTTCAGACATCTGTCCCCTACAATCGCCCCAAACTTCAGAATTTTCGGATAGGTAATGCTCTGTCATTTCGCTCCATTCGTTCAGACTGTCTCTTCTTTGACCTGCTTTGTCATTTTGTGTGTAACTGTTGATAAACCCATCTAAAAACGGTTCTGTTTCGTTCTGTGTCTTCAGACACGTGTCTTCTATGTTTCCAAAAGTTTCAGAATTTTTTAATGGGCAGAACTCCTGATTCTGGCTCCATCTGCTAGGCTTGTCCCTTTTTCAAAACAGTTACCTTCCAAGACTTTTCTGTGCTGCTTCAGAATTTTAATTTGCATGAATCCTTTTGATTTAGTTCCCTTGATGTCTTGTGCATATACGATTCAAGTGGCAGAATTTTTAAAACTGTCCCCATCGGTCTTCAAAAATTATCTTCCTTCATGGTCAATGAATGCTCTAGACTGGGGTATTACACTACCGGCCATTACATCAATCATGGTTTTTTGCCACTGAGTCCAGTCAGGGACTTTGGGTTTGGTTTTACGTCAGAAAGACGGATGCCCATACTTCGTAGTTTCTCGGAATATTACGTCCACTGAACTTCTTATGTCAGTCAATACTCAAAAGAAGATGCATTGTTCTCACACTTAATGAGGAGATGGAGCTTAAGAGGAAGAGCTGAAGGAGCTGACCTGGGGAATGACATATTCCTCTTCCGCTTCAGCAGATTGGACGAGATGAATCGAGTCCTAGAAAACAGACCTTATGCTTTCAACAGATGGATGGTGAACCAATCATCTCAGCTAACTTCCCCTCTGAAATACCATTCTGGGTCCGGTTAAAGGGGCTTCCTCTTCACTTTTGGCAGGAAGACCTTGTCAGAAAGATAGGGGCTGAAGCAGGAACTGTTGTGGACATTGAAATTAAACCAGCGTTTTTCAGAGCTAAAGTTGTCATAGATGGAGGGAAGAAAGACACAGAACTTGGCCATCAGAAAGGTAGAACGACCCTAGAGGAGAGAAGTGGAATAGAAGGGACTCAACCAAAGAGAATCGGAGTACGGGAATGATAGAGCAGCGCAAGGAGAACCTTTCCAGACAAACTGTTCCTGCTTCAGCCACGGGAAGGAACGGAGAGAGGAAAGGAGGACGCTACCGTCACAGCATTAGCCCCACAGTCAACAGACACGCAGACAGAGAGCTGAGGCGTAGAACTGAGAAGGAGTCATCACAATCATGGAGAAGGCTCTGGAGCCCGCCATGAAGGATGGAGGCAGACAGAAACAATGAGAAAGGTGAACGGGATGTAATGAATAGAAGATCACCACTGAGAAGTAACGAGGTGGGGCATAGCAGGATAGCAGGTGCAAACCGACTGAGCCAAAACTTATTCGGATATAAGGAAATATCGACAAGAAGTCAGAGGGAAGACGAGAGAAATAGAGAAATATGGAGAGTCAGAAAACAACATTATGGTAGGAGGAATTCAACACCTGGGGAAAACAACAGAGGAAACGGGTCAAAACGCTCTCAGGAGGAAGACAACCACTCAAGTAATATTCACTGCAATCCGATGAGAGTGGAAGAGAATAATCAAGGTTAGCTGGAAAAAACAACAATAAACTTGGAGAGAGGAAGGGGAAATCCAGACAACATTGACATAAATCTAAACCAAGTTTTGGCTGAGCGATCGCTTTGGGGAATATTCAACTAAGTTGGGGTATCACCAGGCTAGAGGAGCAACGATGATAATGGAGCACGAGAACACTATTGTCGGGGATTTGGATTGGAAGACGGAGATTTGGAAGAAGAAAGTAAATCCCAAACTGAAGATATTCTTGTGGAAAGCGAAGCGCGGAGCATTAGCAGTGGGGGAGAACTTGGTGAAACGGAAAGTCTGGAAACCACTGAACATGCTCTGTTTCTGTGTCAATATGGAAGACAAGTCTGGAACGAAGCCCCATTCGTTAAAAGGATTGAGACTAATACGGCAATGAATTTTGGAGGCATTTTGAAGGCAAACAGAAACATCAAAAGCCTTCCCCTGGTGGGGGTTGAGAGAGATACTGTATTTACATCGATCTGCTGGAACCTGTGGAAGAGCAGGAACAGAAATGTTTTTGAGCAAACACAAGTAGGCGCAATGGACATCATTTCGAAATCGGTGGCAGAAGCTCGTGAATGGAGCAGAGCAAAAGAAGAGTGAAAGGCGAAGAAAAGAACAGAAACATTGTTCCATACAGAACCAGGCAACTGAGGAGCACACCCAACAACGAGATCATTACGGTGTGGACGGATGCAGCATGGTGCAAAACAAGAAAGGAGGCAAGACAGCCATAACATCGAGATCGGGAAAGAGATGATGCGAACGATGAATGTATCATCACCGCTTTTAGCGGAAGCAAAAGCCTGTCGAGAGGCTATGAAACGGATGTGAGCGCCCAAACGGAGCAAGGTGAGGTTTCTTTCGGACTCACTCAACCGGATCCGTGCTCTCAAAGAGAAGAAGTACCCCAATGAGATATATGGAATCATGATGGACATTGGAAAAATGGTGATGGAGTTTGAGAGTATAGAGTTCTCTTACACGCCCAGAAAAGAGAATACTGTAGCAGATGAAATGACGAAGAAGAGCTTCTGTTGTGTGTATTTAGATACGAATGTAAGAGCTTGACTTGATTTGCGTTTTAGTTTAAAATGAAGTTTATTGATGACAAAAAAGTATTTAAATATTATATATTATACCATTTTTGTTGTATAATATTTTATTTTGTACAATAATTTATCTTATCAAAAAAATTATTTTAATTTAAATGAATAAGATTTCATATTTATGAAAATAAAATAGGTTAGCCCGTTAATTTAATATTTTATGTACGAAATTTCATTTTTAAACTAAACTATCTTTTAAAATTTACTTATATATCTATATATATTACATATTTTTAAATCACATATTTTAAAATATCCTAAAAATGAAGTTTCGATTCCGTTTGATTTAAAAAGATATTCTACGATTTAGTTATGATTTAAATTTTAATCAAAATTGGTACATATCATTTGACTAAAATACCCTTAATGAACATTTGAAGAAACCAATTAAAATGCAATGGCATTTTATGTACTACACCACGATGGAACTGATTTTTGTCTATAATATAACCTCTTTTAAGAGTGTATTACATATATATATATATATATATATATATATATATGTACTTTCATCTTATTTTCTTACAATTTAGATATTTTATGGGGGTTGGGTATTTCTTGTATATGAAATGTCAGGTTTGTTCTTGAATTAAGAGACAACCATGACTCTCTCTTTTTAATAAATCATGTTTCTCTTTCTCTTTTCATCATTTTCATCTTCCTCATCCTCCATTTCCACTCTTTGAAGCTTTTTGTCTGAATTTTATTTTTATTTTTCAGACTTTTGTCAATTCTTTCTCTAGATTTTACTATCACATTCGTCAATCTTGTCATTACTTCTATTAATTTTGCTAAACTTTAACTCACAAAGGAAAAAAAAGCTTAGAAAGTTAGTTTTATAGTATGAATCAATCCAATAATAATAAATCTGGGTATGATAATAAGTATGAGCATAAAACAACAATAAAATAAGAAAAAATCATGAAAATCCTGAAAAAACATGGATGACGGCGGATTAGGGCTAGCAGAGGTCGTGGCTCCATGAAAAAGAAGAGGGAAAAATAGTAATTTCAGCATTCATTAAAACCCCACGTGGACGCCGTTGATGTTCTACCACATGGATATGAACACGACTTGTAGACCTCCATGGACATTATCTCATGGACAATCTAACATCCACTTGTCGTCATGATCACCAACTAATGGATCCAACTTTTTTATCTCTACACAATGGAAATGCTTTCACATACCTTATCAACGACATCTAGATCATTCAGGACTCATTATCTACGACATCCTACTCCACGGCCTCTTTGATTACAACCACCTTTTCCACTGGCACCATGTCCATTGGCTCCTTATCCACGACATCATTGCCATTGACCCAGTTGTCCACGACATTTTTTCATTGACATGCTTTATTGACATGCATTCATGGACATGTTTTCATGGACATATTCTTATTGTAGATTGCAATTTTTTTTATGGACATGCTTTCATAGATATAAATATGTTGTTTTTGCTTTCATGGACACTAGATTCTGACCCGTTCTAAGGACGTGTTAATTTTTTACTTTTTCTGAATATATATATATATATATATATTGATAAATATATAAGTTTAAGATATGTAATTTTATTTTTAATATAAATGTTTTGTTTTAATAAAAATATTTAATATTTACTGGTTTTTTGTTTTTATAGTTTTCTATTTTTGACGAAAAATATATTTGTGAAAGTCATAATTTGAGATGTGTTGCTAGTTTTATTCTGAAGTAGACTACAATATTATATAGTTTATATTAATTTCATATTTGTAGTATGATTATATAGTTTACTTTAATATTTTCTAATTTATAATAGTAAGTTTAATTTAATATTTTGTAACTAAATGTATTTAAAGTTATCATAAGATTATAATTTAATAATAAGTTAATCAGTTATTCAGTATCAAAAACATATAAACCATTAACAAAAACAGATAATATTTCATAGATTTTATTTAAATTTATTAACTTTACCTATCTACTTTCAATATAAACATGATCTTCATTTTTTTTCTACCTTTTGTCCATGTATTTAAATGTCTTAAAAATTTATTGTATTTATTTAGATTCCAATAAATTATATCTTCTAATATATGAGGGTCGACACGTTTCAGTGATGCATTTTTTTAGACTTCTTTTAGTCATCTTTTTCTCTTGTCAACTTGACCTCTTCTACCTTCTCTAAAGACCTGCAACTTAAGTTCCGAGTATTTTTCTCCTTTTTTCTTCTTTTCCTAATTTTTTCAATTTTACATTCACTTTACTCTTAAACTCGTTCCTCTCTCTCTTATCTCTCTCCAATTTCTTCGAAGAGATCTTTATTAATCCATCAAACTTCTTCGAAAAGATCTTTAGTAATGTCTCAAACTTCTTCAAAAGTTGAGATTTGTAAGGTTTTTTATTTTTCAATCTGACATACCATGTCGAAATCTGGAAACTGTGTTCTCCATATGCGCAAAATTTGTTGAATTTCAGGTAAATAATAAATTACTTTTGCTTTGCTGGTTTCCAAATCTGTATTACATCTGATGTTCTCTTTTTTTTTCTTACAGTTACTAATTCATAGGTGATACATGCATGTCTCCATGAGGGATGAAGTAGACGAAGCGGAGCCATTGGGTACATGCAATCTTTCCTGGATCGATCCAACTTTATGTCCTCAGAGATTGGAGAAAATGCACGTTTAACACAAGGTACGATTGTTGGTGTCAATGAAATGGTTTGTAAGATAATTGCAATTTTTTTTTTTTTTTAGAGTTTAAAATTGACGAGAAAAAGGATAAAGTTGCAATTTAGTTTTTCAAAGTCATGTCTTCTCATGTTCATGGGATTGGTCATGGACAATATACAATGTCCATATTATATTTTTTTATTATCTTTGAGCATCCAGAACAAACTATAATTGACTGAGTTATTGTCAATATTATATTTTCTTATTATCTCTGAGCAATATGCAATGCTGTTTGTACATTATTTTTTGTTCGTTTAAAATATTGGTTAATTGAAATTAGATCCTACTTAGAAGTAAACATTATATAAAAATAAAGGCAATGAGGCTAAGCAGCATTGTATTGAATAGGAAAGTGAATTTGCAGACATAACTTAGAAAGTTTCAAACCAATAAACTTAATGAAATCTAATAAAAACCATACGACTATGTAGCTTCCCTATTCATTCTTTAGCATCTATAGAAGTCTTCTTCGTAGTCTCATCAGTAATTTTCTCCACTTTGATCAATTTGGTGCATTTTTTCTTAGAAGTAAAAGTTAGGTCTGGTAAATCTTCCTCTTTTTCAGATTTGCGCATGGATATAGGTGTTGACAAAACTTCTGAGATTTCTTGACTATTAAAAACACAAACTATTAAAAACCTCTAAATTTGCTAATATATATATATGTAAATGAGATATTCATACTTTGGTGCCATGTTTTTAACATTTTCATGGCAAGTATCACACCGCCATGGAGGTTTCTCAGCTTCAGTTGGATTGGCTGGATTTGTCTTACTTATCCTTGTTACTTTTTTGTTGCACTTGAGGTGTCCAAAGTAATACCAAGCCTAGTCGGTATCAATGGAATATATAGTAGCCATAATTTTGCATTGTTCAATCTGAACATTTATCAAAGCAAAAGATTATTAGTAAACACATGGCAAAAGTTAATCTACCAAATTTTCTAAATTTAAATGTAATCTCATTAGCCATCAATACTTATGCTATGGATTTTTCTTATGTTCAGACCAGTTATCTTTCTTGCGCTCCATTAAGGGTTTTTCATCTTTAGAATGAAGAATGGTCAAAGCTAAATCATCTTGTGGTAACCTGATATATAAATAATATTATGCTTATATATTAGTATTGCAAAATAATATGAGATTATAGAATAGTATTATCACATACTTACATTTTTTCAAATTCTTCAGCGTCAGATAATGTTGGGTTTATGATGACATCAGAAATCTCAAAAGCATTTGTAATTTGCTGAGTTCCTGTACAAATCCAAGAAGTTCATGCAAGTAGATTCAGCAAAAAAGCAGGTATACACATCATAGTTATTAGTAATCAAATTTAACAAATTTATCATATTTAGTCTCATACTAACCACGGTAGAAATTCATTTTAGCAAATCTGATCAAGCAGATAACAATCTTATCATTTGCTTCTTGAAAATAAGTAATAACTTGCTCTGAAAATCTTCCCCATAAACAACATGGTATTCGTTGATCACTGAACAATGCATTTAAAAACATTTAGAATTTATTAAGAATAACAAATTTGTAGTAACAATGAATGGACTTGAAACTTACTTGGTGTCTCGTAAATGAAATTCCAGCTTCTTCTTTTCTTTTCCAGCAACTTGAAGGGTTCTGGATCAGGTTCTTGATGATTATTATTATTATGATCATCATCCTGTTCATTCCCATTCTCGGTGAGTCCTTTGTACGAAACTTTGAACATGCCTCGCTCGCCATTGCTCTGGTTTGTTGATGACAACCAATCCCCTGCCTTCTTTTCGTCAAACACAACGTCTCGACTTATGATCACTGTATTGGAGATAGGATCGTAGAGTCTATATGCTTTGGAACCCGGTTCTGTTCCTAGATTAATCACAGTTCTTGACCTGTCATCTAATTTGGCGAGATGAGGTCCTGTGATCTTTGCGTAGGCGACACATCCGAAAACCCTCAAGTGCTCAATGTTCGGCTTCTTCATCATGAAACTTTCGTATGGAGTTTGTCCTTGCAATGCTTTTGTCGGGACCCTATTGATGAGATATGTTGCATGACGCACGGCTTCCCCCCATATCTCATTAGGAATTCTCATTGATTTAAGCAAGCTTCTTGTCATCTCCATAAGAGTTATGTTTCTTCTCTCCACTACACCGTTCGGTTGTGGTGTATATGGCGCAGTTAAGTGCCTTGTAATACCGTTTTCTTCACAAAACCGACTGAACTCTGTTGAGGTAAACTCTCCTCCTCTATCGGTGCCGAAGGTTTTGATGGATTTTTTGGCTTACTTCTCCACCGTTTCCTTAAATCTTTTGAACCGATCGAATGCATCACTCTTCTCCTTTAGTAGCATCGTCCACATGTATCTGGAGAAGTCATCGATCAGAACAAACACGTACCGATTGTTTGTTGGTGTTGGTGGTGATATCGGTCCACAAAGGTCTCCGTGAACTAGCTCCAATGCCTAAGCTGCACGGTAAGTAGCTTGAGTTGGAAAAGAGTTTCTCGTTAGTTTTCCAACTAAGCATACATTGCAGACACTCTTCTCGTGTACTGCTTGCGGCATTCCGTCCACCATCTTATTTTTCACCATATTGTTCATGACACCTATACTCACATGACCTAAACGGGAATGCCAGGTCAATGTAGTATTTTATTGTGCATGAAGACACTTAAGAAAATCGATTTCCATTGGTGTCTTGTATAGGCGATTTGCTGATCGTATGACGCGTACAAGCAATATTCCTCTTGAGTCTAGAAGTGTTAATGTATCTCCTTTCATGTTCACTTCACATCCACATTCTGTTGCTTGTCTGAGACTTATAATATTGTGTTTGAGCTCGGGTATGTAGTAGATTTCTTTGAGGGTTTTTCTTTCTCCATTCCTGCCCACAAAAACAATCGATCTTATCCTAACAATATTAACATACGATCCATAACCAAACTTGACCTTACCCTTGATATTATCATCCAAACTTGTGAAAAAATCCTTATTTCCGGTCATATGATTGCTCGTACCATTGTCTAGATACCAGATACTTTTGTTGGTAGTATCATAGTTCTTCGGAAAAACTTTGTCTTCGTTCAGGAATACCACTTCGTGAACGTAGAGAGCATCTGCTTCGTGGGTTTCATTCAGGTTCGTTTCTTGATTCCCAATCGGTTTTTCCTGACAGGTTGATGCATAGTGACCAGCTTTACACATCTCCAACAGATTATGTGAGAACGGTCTTTCTTCTGCGGCTTTTGTTCTGAGTTTTCTCCTCCTGGGTTTTGGCCATTGGAATTTCCTCTTCCTCTGCCTCTACCTCTCCCGGAGCCTCCTTTATCACTATTCCCTCTTCCTCTGCCTTGGGAATTACTATGACCTCCACGGTTTGAGTTTGAAAACATAAGCTTGCTTTGATCCTCACTCTGAGTTTCGTCTCTTATGCGATCTTCATAAGCTTTGATCCGGCCTAATATATCTTCAAAGCTCGTATTATTCAAGTCCAAGACTTGTTCGAGAGAAGCTACTATATGAATGTACTTCTGTTTCGGTAGACCGTTTAAAAACTTTTCATAATCTTTGACTCTTCAATGATCTCTCCAAGTGAAGAAGATTGTGATGCGATACCTGATATTTTACCGGCGAAGCTATCAACTGTATCGCTGTCGCTCATCTTGAGCCGATCTAGTTCCGCCATTAGGCTTTGCAATCTTGCTTCTCGTACACGTTCTGCTCCTTGGTGTCGAGCTTTGATGGCTTCCCATAGGTTCTTTACGGAACTTTGTGCATGATACACGAGTTTTAAACCCTTATTTCCTACTGCAAGTGCATAGCATACGAAGTAGTATTTAGGGGTCGATCCCACGAAGACCAGTTTCACACTTTGATCTAATGAGCTAAATCAAAAGCTAAGACAATTCAATTATGTTTTTGGTTTTGTAAATAGCAAGTAATAAAAACAAAATCGGTTGTAAAGATAATATTAAACAAGCGTTAGGTCAAGGAATATCGCAGGAGATTCAGAGGAAAGGATCAAACAACTATTCAGGCAGTGATTAAGCACAAGTCTAGAACTCAAACATAAAGATAATATCAATCCACTCTCGTGGTACCAATATCTTTGTCTATCAACCTAGAATTCCTAAATCTCGCTGGTACTAGAAATCGTAGACAAGCCTTAAGATCAGGTTTAATATGTTCACAATTCTCCAATACATCTACTCTCGCAGGTAATGAATAAATTGCTCACCAATGTTCTTTCTAGCAACCTAGCAACTCTCGCTGTCTAAGTTAACCTGACATCAATGAATCAAGTGATCAATTCGATCCAAGCATTAAGGATAACAAGGGTGAAGACATCGAATTGAATAGCCTATTTGTGTTTAACCCTAAAGCTCATGAATTCCTTTGACAAACAGTAACCTAACTAAGAGATCTACTCAGACATAATTAAAGAAGAAGAAAACAAAGAGATTATAGAGTTCATCATAAAAGCTTGAATAGATAACAAAAGCTGAAAGTGAACTTAATAAAACTTGATTAAAGCATAAAGATAGATAATAAGGACTTAAAGTAAACTTAATAGAACTTGATTAAAGCATAAAGATAGATAATAAGAACTGAAAATAAACTTAATAGAACTTGATTAAAGCATAAAGATAGATAATAAGAACTAAAAATAAACTAAATAAAACTTGATCAAAGCATAAATGTTTAAAGCTTACAAGAGAAGAGAAGAAATGTTTAGAAGCTAGAGAAGAGTGAGAGAAGAAGATGGTGTGTTTTGAAGCATCAAGAGTGAGTCCAATATATATGCCAAGGTGTAGGGGAGTAGGTAAGACGGGGAACGATAGTTCTGGAGGAGCTCCAGAACGGTCGTTCTAAGTGGTCGATCGAAGTAGGTGGGTGTTGGTGAGTCGGGGAACGATCGTTCTCTGGAGAGAACGGTCATTCTCTTGAGAGAACAGTCGTTCTCTTGCTCTTTTTTCGGTAGAGTAGGTGAGACAGGGAACGGTCGTTCTCTGGAGAGAACGGTCGTTCTTCAATCTTGTGGGCAAGGTAGGTTGGAGCAAGAACGGTCGTTCTTCTCTAAGAACGGTCGTTCTCTATGGGAATGATTGTTCTTCTTGGGGAATGGTCGTTCTTCTTGGGGAATGGTCGTTCTTCTTGGGGAATGGTCGTTCTTTCTTGGGGAATGGTCGTTCTCTTTGGGGAATGATCGTTCTCTTCGTGTTTTTCCACCTTAACTTGACTCGAACATGTCCGTAAGCGCCAAACTCCATAAAATCTGTATAAAGACTCGAAACAATAGAAAAGACTCGAAAAACTAACGAAAGATGCAAATCAAAACTCAAACCAAATACTAAAAAAAATCAAAATATGTTAAAAATACATAATATCAACTCCCCCCAACTAAGACCTTTGCTTGTCCCAAAGCAAAACTAGAGATTTTACAAAGAGGAGAGGTTTGAAAAAACGTGTGAAACTCGTAAATTTTTTTTTTTTTTGAAATCTAAATACACCAAAATAAAACATAAGAAATAAATATCCAGAAAACACACCGTTAGTACACGAATGAATCCCTCCCCCAAACTTGTTTTTAACCGTCCCGGTTAAAACAAAACTGAAAGAGAAACCCGTAAACTCATAAATAAAATTAAAGTGTTATAAAATAAAAATGGATATAACAAGGGTGATAGAAATAACTTCAAGCTTCGACAGCTACAGAACGACCTTTCTTCGATGGGAACGATCGTTCTTCCTCGTAGCACGACCGTTCTTGTCAGGAACGACCGATCTCTTTACTCCCAGAAGAGCGGTTTCTCAAATACTTAATAAAGACCTACAAAAAATCTCAAACAAAACAAGAAACATAAACAAAACAAGAACGAAAAATTTCACGATATTTACATGTTACCTGGTGGGTTGCCTCCCACGAAAGCGCTTGTTTTACGTCGCTAAGCTTGACGTTGGTGCCATGTATCAATCAGGTTCGGCTTGAGAGCTTGCTCCAAAACAGGCTCCATAATCATACATCCTCATGTTCAGAACTTTACTCAGCATTCCATTCACAACACCAGTACATTTCTCTTTCAATTCTGATGGAAGAATAGCTCTAACTCTAGAGAAAGGTTTAGGATGACCTTTGCACTTCACCTTGTAGTCAACCGAGTTTCCATCATATCCTTGAGGGATCAAAGTCATTTGAGAACCTCCCGTAATCTTTTTGTACGGCACATTTTCTTACGTTTTTGCCTTCTCCCTAAATTTCCCGGGTGGTGGAGCAGGTGCTTGCGGGATCGGAGCACGTGCTTCCTCGCTATCCACTGCAGAGATGCAAGAGGCATGTGTGGTGGTTCCTATGGGAAGACCTTTTTGTCAATCTTGGAAAAGCAGACTTGCCTATTCGGCATATCGATGATTGCACCCACTGTAGCCATGAATGGTCTTCCAAGAAGTAAGGGCATGCCATAACCTTCTCGCATCTCAACAACCTGAAAATCAGTTGGAACTAGGCAATCCCCTATTCGGACAGGTAGATCGTGAATGCTGCCAGACGATGTTGTTGAGGAGGTGTTTGCAAATCGAAGAGTCATATGACTAGGCTTTACCTCTGAAATTTTCAACCTCTCTGCAATAGCCTTTGACATGAGATTAACGCTAGACCCAGAATCACAATAGGCGTCCTTGAATTCAAATCCAGCAATGGAGCATGGGACCAAGAACTTTCCAGGATCTTCAATCTTAGGCAATACCCTCAATGCTGGTGGTGTACTCCTTGCTTCTACAAAGACTGCCTTAATCTCCCTCTGATCTCTAGGTAGAACTGGGTAACGCACTTTAGGAATATAAACCCTTGCTGGAAGATTTTATGCAGGTTTGGTGGGAGCATCTCGGGGGAGCATGTGCTCTGGGGTAGCGAGCAGGTGCTCTGTCGGAGAGATGGGGTGCTCACTCGTTTTTTCTACGCCAGGAGAAAATATCTCTCCCTTGAGCGGGTGCTCCTCAGCCTGCTTCATAACTTTTTCTGAGGATATGACGTTTATCGCTGCAGAATTCAGTATCCTCCCACTTCTCATCTCAATTGCATTGATATACTCGTTCCTAGGATTCACCTCTGCTTTCCCTGGAAGAATTCCTGATGCCTCAGCAGTTTGACCAATCTGAATCTCAAGTTTCTTCATGTGAGTGCAAACGGCTTCAAACTTACTGTTGAGATCATTGTACATGCTCTCTACCTTGATATCGACCTCATGAGCAGATTTCTGTTGGTTGAGTAGAACCAAGTGCATAAGAGACTTCAGCTCGTCTTAAGAGTTAGACGCCGGAGCTTGCAAGCTCTGATTCTCCACATAGCCTCCATTCACGTAGTTCACCTCTGCGTGAGTACCTGGTGTCCTCTTAACTGATTCAGCGGTTTGTGCAATCTGAGTGTCAAGCTGCTTCATGTGAGTCAATACTGCTTTGTACTTCCCATTAAGGTCCACATACATGGTGTCAACTTTTGTATTGATCTCATCCGAGGCTTTTTGCTGTCCCGCCAGTAGTTGTTGCATCATGTTCTTCAGCTCATCTTGGGAGCCGGTTGCTGAAGATGAAGGCTGCGGATTTGTGAAAGGTTGGGGCTGCGAGTTCATGAAGGGCTGCCTTTGTTGATTTCCTCCTTAGAATCGGTTCTGATTTGGGACGAATTGCCTACCCTGGTAGTTGTTTGAGTAGCCTTCCTGTAAGCCCATCTGATTATGGCCTCCTTCCTGTAAGCCCATCTGATTAGTTGTTGGAATTCTCCACATTGGTGCTCCTATAGGACAAATTCGGATGGGTATTGAAACCCTGAGTATTGAAACCGCGGTTCTGTCCGAATCCTTGCCCGTTCACATAATTGACCTCCCTCCGATCATCACTGGTTTCTTCCTCATGGATTTGAGCGAGAGGTGCTCCCCCATTCTCGTCCACAAAGTGGACTGACTTCTGGTTCTTTTTTAGCAAAAGGTTAACCAAGGCCGCGAGCTCATCAGTCTTCTTAGAGTCCACACTGTTGACCTTCTTCCTGTCGTACTCCGGGCTTTTGTTGCTGGAACTTGCGGCTAGGTTCTCGATCAGCTCCAGAGCTCCTTCCTTTGACTTAGTGTAGAAGTCACCATTACTAGCTGCATTCAGGGCGTTTCTGTAGTCCCAATCTACTCCGTCATAGAAGGTGCTGAGCAGCTTCTCATCACTAAACCCATGGTGAGGGCACTCACGCTTGTACTCCTTAAACCGCTCCCATGCTTCATTGAAGGATTCGCCGGACTGTTGCTCGAATGAGGATATCTTGTTCCTCAAGGCTGCGGTCTTGGATTTTGTGTAGAAATTATCCAAGAAGGCTGCTCGCGCATTAGCCCAAGTCGGTAGAGAGCCTGGTGGTAAAGATTTTAACCACCGTGACGCTTTTCCCGTAAGAGAGAAGGGGAAAAGCTTGCACTTCAAGAAATCTGGAGGCACACCTTTGGAGCCGGTTGTGCTACAGATCTCTTCGAAGTTCTCGATGTGATCCATCGGAATCTCAGCAGGCAGACCGTGGAACAGGTGTTGCTTCACGAGGGCGATCATTTGAGGCTTGATTTCGTAATCTTGCCTCTGGATGGTCGGGGTAACGATCGCAGCTCGATCCTGGTAGTATGCGTGAGCCGCATCTTTGTCCCCGAAAGCAGGTTTTGCAACGAGTTGCCTCTCCTGTTGCAAGCGAAGCTGCTCCATGGCTGTCTGAAGTTGTTGCAGCTGAGCTGCGATGTTTGTTTGTCCGCCCATCTCTGAGTTGGCGGTGTCAGTCGTTTCTGCTTCTTGAACGGGTGTGTTGCGTCTTCTGTTTTTTCGTTCTCTCCTTGCTAGCTCGTCGTTTGTCAAGCAAAGAAGGTCCTCGTTGTTTTTGCTCCTTGTGGACATGCACCTGAAACACAAAAACAAAGAAGAAAAGAAAACGAGTTCAGTAAAGTTCTTAGTCTAATAATTCAGCCGTAAACAAAAGGTGAAAATTTGGTCCCCGGCAACCGCGCCAAAAACTTGATACACAAGTTTTAAACCCTTATTTTCTACTGCAAGTGTACAGCATATGAAGTAGTATTTAGGGGTCGATCCCACGAAGACCAGTTTCACACTTTGATCAAATGAGCTAAATCAAAAGCTAAGAAAATTCAATTATGTTTTTGGTTTTGTAAATAGCAAGTAATAAAAGCAAAATCGGTTGTAAAGATAATATTAAACAAGCGTTAGGTCAAGGAATATCGCAGGAGATTCAGAGCAAAGGATCAAACAACTATTCAGGCAGTGATTAAGCACAAGTCTAGAACTCAAACATAAAGATAATATCAATCCACTCTCATGGTACCAATATCTTTTTCTATCAACCTAGAATTCCTAACTCTCGCTGGTACTAGAAATCGTAGATAAGCCTTAAGATCAGGTTTAATATGTTCACAATTCTCCAATACATCTACTCTTGCAGGTAATGAATAAATTGCTCACCAATGTTCTTTCTAGCAACCTAGCAACTCTCGCTGTCTAAGTTAACCTGACATCAATGAATCAAGTGATCAATTCGATCCAAGCATTAAGGATAACAAGGGTGAAGACATCGAATTGAATAACCTATTTGTGTTTAACCCTAAAGCTCATGAATTCCTTTGACAAACCTTAACCTGACTAAGAGATCTACTCAGACATAATTAAAGAAGAAGAAAACAAAGAGATTATAGAGTTCATCATAAAAGCTTGAATAGATAACAAAAGCTGAAAGTGAACTTAATAAAACTTGATTAAAGCATAAAGATAGATAATAAGGACTGAAAGTAAACTTAATATAACTTGATTAAAGCATAAAGATAGATAATAAGAACTGAAAATAAACTTAATATAACTTTATTAAAGCATAAAGATAGATAATAAGAACTGAAAATAAACTAAATAAAACTTGATCAAAGCATAAATGTTTAAAGCTTAAAAGAGAAGAGAAGCAATGTTTAGAAGCTAGAGAAGAGTGAGAGAAGAAGATGGTGTGTTTTGAAGCATCAAGAGTGAGTCCAATATATAGGCCAAGGTGTAGGGGAGTAGGTAAGACGGGGAACGACCGTTCTGGAGGAGAACGGTCGTTCTAAGTGGTCGATCGAAGTAGGTTGGTGTTGGTGAGTCGGGGAACGGTCGTTCTCTGGAGAGAACGGTCGTTCTCTTGCTCTTTTGTTGGTAGAGTAGGTGAGACAGGGAACGGTCGTTCTCTGGAGAGAACGGTCGCTCTTCAATCTTGTCGGCACGATAGGTGGGAGCAAGAACGGTCGTTCTTCTCTAAGAACGGTCGTTCTCTATGGGAATGGTCGTTCTTCTTGGGAAATGGTCGTTCTTCTTGGGGAATGGTCGTTCTTCTTGGGGAATGGTCGTTCTTCTTGGGGAATGGTCGTTCTTCTTGGGGATTGGTCGTTCTCTTTGGGGAATGGTCATTCTCTTCATGTTTTTCCACCTTAACTTGACTCGAACATGTTCGTAAGCGCCAAACTCCATAAAATATGTATAAAACAATAGAAAAGACTCGAAAAACTAACGAAAGATGCAAATCAAAACTCAAACCGAATACTAAAAACAAATCAAAATATGTTAAAAATACATAATATCAGTGTACCTATTTGAAGTATGAGTGCTTCCGGGATTGATTGATATAGCAACGCCTTTGCTATATTGTTCTGCTTTCGAACCTCAGAACCTTCTTCAATTTTCTCCCACACTTCGCTGACTTCAAGCATAACTTGCATCCGCATTGCCCATACTGTGTAATTTGATGTTGTTAACATCGGACATCGTATCGATGGTAAACCAAGATCTTTCGATCGAGGCTGTAAACGTTGTAAGCTCTTCTCGTCGCCCATCTTGGTTACGAGCTCTTACAAACCTCTGCTTCGTTTGAATGATTTTCAGACCTGAAGCTCTTATACCATGAAAATCTTAGAGCTTAAAAGATTAAAGATCAACTTATCTTTATTGATTTAGAAAACTTCTCAAAAACTAAATCTCTCTCAACTCCCTTGTGGAACAACTCTCCACATAGAGATTCTTATATAGAAGTCTAGACAACTCCCAAACCTTCTATGATTAGGAAACACAAACCTTATCTACTCTATCTCTAAGATACATCTTTATCTTAAGATAGAATATTTCCTTTTTCCTTTCTTTGGAATTATCCAACAAAGTCGAAGCAAAGTTTACGAGCAATTTACGAGGAAAGTTACATGGTACACGTAAAGAACTCGGTAAATTATTTCCTCGTAAAATTGAAGCAAATTTTACGTGGAATTTACGAGGAAAAGTGTTTTCGTCGTAAAAGACATGTTAACTAACTACCCTTTTACGAGGAAATGATTTCCACGTTACTTTACGACGAATTTACGTGAAATATTCTTTTCCACGTTAAGTTCTCGTAAATTCCACGTTATTTAAGAAATATTTTCTCCTCGTTACATTTCGTCGCTATGCACGTGTTTTCCTGTAGTGAAGACTGCAATTTACCAGGAAAAATATGTAACTTAGAATTATAAAGAAGATTGTGATTTTGTTCAAAGTGTGTAGATATGAATTTCTTATCATGATAGGCCTTTGTTCTCTCCTTGTACATCTTTGAATTCACATAAGTGTGATGAAACCTCGAGGTCAACACTAACCTTGTGGGCACCTATTAAAAACAAGTAATGTGTTATTGCTCCCCTCAGATGGAGCTCTCGTGGGGGCGGGGGGGGGGGGGGTGCGGGAACTTGAAAGCATCTCCCGAGGAGTAGGCACATTTTGGGTACAAGCAACTTCCACGACCTGGTCCTCATCGTTCTGATGAGTAGCTCGAGGAGGCACAGCGGGAGCTCTAAATGCACTGTCCCCATAAGCAACAATAGCGAGAAGTGGAGAAATGTGGACTGGGAGATCTGCTGGATTGGTAACAACTCCCCAACATGACTTTTATTTTCTACAGAAGAAGAAAAAGAATCCCCGGCCTTCCTCTTCAGGTCAGGGGACGGATCAGCATGAGGGAGGAGTCATCCATAGCCCGGACCAGAAAATGATTAACCCGTGGTGCCACTTCTGAGGAGACATCTTCAACCAAGGATACCTTCCAATGAGTGATAAAAGAAACTTAACTGTGCTGTTTTTATCTCTTTGTAAATTGCAGAAATTTGGTCTTGAATCTCCTTCTCTCCCGCTGTCTTGGCTACCTTTCGTTCACGGTAAGACTACTTGGTAATGGCCATGTCCTCAGCATGCAAATTCAGGTGTTTGGTATTTCCCATTCTCACTTGTAAACCAGCGTGCTGAATACGTTTAATCGTAAAGGAGTTCTGCATGACAGATTCTTAAGATACAAGCTGGTAAAACTCCAGGAAATTGGCGGAGCGCTCAGGACAAGATTGCTCGTCTGAAAGAAAAATGGCGGATTCAGCAATGGGGTAATGAAACATAAAAATTTCTGGCCCAAAAGCTTTGGTGTCTACCTGGATGTTGGGACCACACGTTCAAGACGTCAGCAAGGCCATTGGCTGAAGCAGTGTCAATTCGAGAAAAGAACCAATATCGACACCACTTGTTGTCACGTTGTGGTAATCCTTTGATTAAATTCCTTTCGAAATTTGGGTTTGCCGAGAATGTGTCGGGGGCCCTAGATTCCTGAATCTGGAAAAGTTCAAGACGCTCCACCACACTCAGGATATAGCTCGCCTCAGCTAACAACCTAAACCAGCGTATGAACAAACGAAGATCGGTACCATCTGAGGCGGAGCAATCCCTAGATTAGCGAGATACATGATTAATACATTCGGCAAAGGAAAAAATAAGTTACAACCCTTGTACAGATACCCTTCTCTTAGGGTTTATAGCGATTCAGCAGGCCCTGGAAGAATGAACCCTACTACGGGAGAAATTCCACAAAAGGGTCCGGAGCGGTTCAAAGATAAAGAGGTGGAGAGGCTAGGATAATGGGGGGGGGGGGGTACCGGTAAATTATCCCTTGGTTGTGTATATTGGACGGTGCCGACAGGAATGGGAGCTTCGTTATGTAGCGGCGAATCGTCACGCTTGACACCAGCAGAATCAACAGCAGGTATCCCTTTTAACAAGAATTTTGGAGAACAAGAAAAATCATAAGAAATGTCGAAGGATTTCTTTTTCAATCGACGAAACATGGATTTTTAACAGAAAAAGGCGATTCGGCAAAAGGTAAAAGTATAAAATTAAGAAGAGCATTGAAAAGACATACTTTTAGGCGTAAAGATGCAACGTTTAGGGAAAAGCAAAGGACGCGATACTTTCTCCATTTTATTGATTTAAAATAAGGGGGTTAAACATGTATATTATGGAAAGTAAATCAAGGCAATCAAATCATCATCGCGGGAACCATGAGATATGATGACGGATTGCAGAAGTAATTAGAGGGCACCCTGTAACACCCCCGAAGCGGACTAGACAGGACCGGCCGAACGACAATCAAACAAGAACACGCAAGGCCAATCCTGAGTAAACCCGATCCGCAGATGCCACAAGCCGGAGTTAACTAACAGATCGGTTCATTCCGGAAGCCAACCCGAAAACAGAACCATTCCGTATGTTAACTCCAGACACCTCTCGACCGCGGCCTAAGGCTTTTTAACCCGTACTTTGGTCTCGAGTTGTGTTAGTCCGGACTGGACTAATATCATTAACAAGCCAAGTTTGTAAAAACATTCCTTTTTATTCATATCATTCTAAAAACATGTTCTTACAAACTTATATATATTTGTGGTCAAGGCCTAATGCCAAAAGAGATATTACATACTTTAACTACAAACCAGATTTTACAAAAGCCAAGCCAAATCTACTCCGGTGCCCTAACGTTCCGCGCCACTCCTACTGGTTACCTGCGAGAGAGGGGAAAGGGGTGAGTAATCAAAGATTACCCAGTGAGCTCAGAGCACAAACGATTAATATAACCAACCCAACCCAAACCCGCAAACAAACAATCAGAGTAAATCATGCAATAGCTGAAGCAACAGAAAATTAAATAGCCGAAGCATCACACTCCTCCACACGCGTTCTCACAACGCTCACACACTTGCGTAGGAACTGAGATCTCATCAGTGTGCCGGCCGATTCCCCTTCCCGTGAACACCCTGCACTTGACTATCACAAAGACCATCAAGCCGGAACATCACACAGCGAAACCAATCCCTGATAAACTCACGGTTCATCTCGGAACGGAGCCCCGATAAACTCACGGTACATCTCGGCGGGATTCCAACTATCTACGGCTATCCCTTTCGCTCATCCGGGCCCGATAAACTCACGGTGCACCGGTGGGATTCCGACTATATACGGCTATCCCTTAACTATCCCGTCGGATAGCACTCGGCCCCAGGCTGCAATCCCGTCTCTCCGAGTCTTCTTACCGATAAACTCACGATAAGGAAGGAGGGGAATCCGACCACACTGTCCTAAAACCATGTAGGATAAACCCACCTACATGATCCGCAACTAACCACATACTAAACACCAAAACCAATCCAAAACCACCAAGTCAACCAATCCGCCAAGTCCACCAAGACCACCAAGCCACCAAACCGTCACCAAGCGTATTCACCACACATATCTCTTCACCACACCAATCCGCCACCAAAGACTCCGATCCACCAAATCGCTTCCACCAGACCAAAACCGAACTTCGCATACTTAGTGTATATATAAGGGTCGTGCGTGGACCTACAGTCTCTACAGCCCTTATACAACAACTTGCCCATAACTAGGAATAGTAAGAGGAACTTTCAATGGACCCATGGTCTCTACAGTCCTCTTATTACTCTCGCCATGAACTGCCAAAGCACCAGTCATCTCACGCTTCATCACACTCCAAGGTTCCACTCAACACGATCCTATGTTCTTCCGTGATACTGAGTTTTCGGTGGAGAGAATGCAAAAGGATTCGAAGATCATGACAAAACTCTCACACCATCCATGTTAAGGCTCGGTAGGGAGGGTAACATAACCAATAAGGCCACGCACCCAACCGCCACCTCTCCCATCGGGTTTAATAGCCCATGGATCTATAAACTCAGCTCACTTCCAGAACATCTCAAACACAACTCCACGTTTTACCAAATCGCTTCCTTATACACCACCATGCATTAAAACCACCCTTAGCCATATCACACCATGTTCACGGTTCCAACACCTCCAAACCGTGAACCTTCTTCTCCGTGGTACTCCTGCATAACACGTTAGATTCTGTACCACAGGAAGGACCTGCAACCAAAAACAATCATAACCATCCAAAACCAACCATAATCGCAAATCACCAAAGTGACTTGGACTAGGTTGATTCATGCATCACAGAAACAGACTGACTCTTAATTGCACAGCCAACATCACAAGACATCACGCAAACCACCCAATCACACAAGCAATGGTTCACACAAACCAAAAATTCCATCGCATCCATATCTATAGCACAACGCTTTCACGTCATGGTACAGAACATGGAAAACGACGGGCTACTACCCCTGAACTCACCTTAAACGAAGACCAAGGCTTAGGCTTCTAACCAGCTACAGCTCCTAGCTCCGGAAACTTCCCACGGTTGACGCACACAAACTCTCTCTTTTCTCTCTGGTTTCTAACTCTTTTCTAGTAAGGCAAAAAGGGGAAAACGAAATTGCCAAAGGGGAAAAGCTGTGGAGATCTGAGGGTATTTATAAGGGTCGGCAACCAATCAGGCTCAGGCGGTGCGGCAGCCTGTGTGTCCGTTCGCATGGCCTCAACGCATGCACGGCGACACCTCGTTCCACATGGCGATTAATATGCTTCAGCCTCATGCAAGGGGACACCTAGGTGCTGAGTCGACTTCCCTAGGCTTCATTAATCACCATTTGGTGCCAGACAAAGCAATGGCCCAACCTGACCACGCAACTTACTCCCTTGGACTGATTAGGCAAGATTTGTCTCTTCTCGCACCTCTTCAGAGTTTGATAAGTATCTTGTGTTTCCACCATCCAAATGGTGCTCTGTTTCTTTATGAATACTCCGCCAGGTGTCCTTAACATTTCCACAAAATTTCAGGATTTTTGAATGGGTATAACTTGATTAATCGAACTCACTTGCTCGGAATGTCTCTTCTCGGACCTTCTTGGTACTACTGGTGTAACTCATGATTCACCCTTTCAAAACACGATATGCTTCGTGCTAAACCTTCCTCCAGGTGTCTACTATACCCACAAAAAGTTTCAGAATTAATGGACGGATATAACTTGGTCTTCCGAATTGATTCGCTCGGAATGTCCTTTTCCGAGAAAACTGACGAAAACTGAATTCTCTGATTTTTCGCGGTCGCGCCAGAATGTTTCTTGAGCTGGATCCTTTTGCATTGGCTCCATTGATGTATTGGTAATCTTATTTCCAAGTCGTGGAATTTCTAAAATTGTTCTGATCGGTCGTCAAAAATTATTTCTCTTCGTGGTGCTTTCCGCTCTGAACTGGGGTATTACACACCCCCCACCCTCGCTGAAACTTAAGTATTATGAACCAGAGTCATATGGGGCTAAATGTTGGTGTCGGATCATAAACCCCCGGTTTGAATCCCATTAATTGTGCCACATCATGGAGGTGAGTCCTCATAAGAAGATTAACAATCAAACGAACCACCTGTACCGAGCTCTTAGAATAATAGCGAGCAACGAGGTTAAGTCGGATGACATATCCAGGAGGTCGAGAGGTATCCGAAGGGAGCTTTCAGTTTCAAGCTGAATAGGTCGGGTCTTGAACAAAAAGCATAGAGATGTGAAGACCTGAGTAGCTTCGAGAGTATTCAAAAGGAAACGCTACAACATTCATCACAAGATCAAGACAAATACATTTGAGGAGAAAAATCATATTAATTGGGGGAATTAAATGTAATACTAGTATAAATACAATACCCTAGGGTTGTAAAATGGATATCTTTTTTTTTTGGAATATCCATATACACACTTTCAATTGTTCACAATTAAGATTTTCATGACTATATTTCTTGCAAGTATTTCTTGTGTATTTCATTAGCTAAATACCTCCGGATCGATAAAAATATACGGTGCAGAATACAACATCCATAGGGGTCCGTGCATCGGACGCCATGGGTGCCATTCTCCAAAGTCGGCCAACACTCTATGCAAAGAATCTATTCGTGTTGACACGACATTCTGACCGGCGGCAATGTCCCCCCCCCCCCCCGCTTGGTTTAAGAATTGGTTAAGCTATTCTCCAATCCGCCAAATCTACACTACCTTCGAACAGCTTCTGAAGTGCGGCGAGTATTTGAGAATCCATGACCAGTATATCGCACTAAAGAAATTTCTGAAAATAGAAAAAAAAGAACCAGAAGCTAAAGTCCCCTCACAGTATATTTGAATTGATACGGAGGTATTAATTAGCTAATGAATTACAAAAGAATTATGTATAAGAAATACATCGAAAGAATAATCGAAAATGTGTAATTGAAAATTACTTACTTTTTTGTCCAAAAATAAATTTCCCCTATTACAATGCCTTAGGATGTCATATTTATACTACTATTTACATTTAATTTTCCAAATTAATGCGATTGTTCTCCTTAAACTGACACAATTTGATCTTGTGATGAATGTAGTAACACTTCTTTTTCAATTCCCCCGAGCTGTCCAGGTCCTTGCATCCCTTTGCTCTTTGTTCAAGACTCGATCTTGTCAGCTCGCTTTAGGTACCTTTCGGCCTCTTCGATCCGTCCTTTGGCTTGAGCTCATTGCTCACTACCACTCCTAAAGCTCAGACTGGACGGTTTGTTGAGTGTTAATCTTCTTATGACGACGTGCCTTCATGGCGTGGCATAATTAATGAAACCTGAACGGGGGTCCGAGATCCGACACCAACAGTTCCCACACCGTATATTTGTATTAATCTGGGGATATTTTAGCTAATGCATTACACATTAATTACTTATAAGAATTGTATTCAAAAATCTCTTAGTGAAAAATAGATTCAAGAATTATATTACTTCAGCCTTGGACCCAAAAAATATTCATATTACAATCTTTTAAGTATCATATTCATACTACATTATATTTACATTTAATGTGAGAGCCGAAACTCACACAATCAAAACTTATAATAAGCGGGGGTTCGAAAATCCTATTTTATAAGAACTCAAGGACCGAAATCGAAAGTTTATTTTATTAATGATCTTTTTTTCGAAGTACAAGAATTTTCCTAAAAGCTTAATGTCTTACAATATAAAAATCCTGAGTACTCAGAATGAGATGCTTTTAATCTAATACAACGTATCATATATATACTGAGAGACTTCGGATGCTGAGGAGAGCTACTTCCGATGTGGGATGTTGGTAACTCTGGTACTTCAATGAATTTGATTATCTTGGGCTTGACTTCAGGCACAATTTTCGTGAACAGTGATCTGTGAACAGTACCCACGTGAACAATTCGTGCATGAACAGTGTTCCATGAAGGGAATGTCCTGAAATCATACTTGTATTCACTCTAGTAGAGTCGTGATGTCGAGATAAGACAATCATATGATATTGGATGGTTATAATGTTTTGCTAGAAGCCGCTTATAACTTATGAGTTATGAACTCATTACCATTATCATATGATCCTATAGGGTCACACACCTAAGCAAACTGGATAATATAAATTGGGTTTGATCATTATAGTAATGATCAATGATCATGATCAATGTATATAAGATATACGTCAATATCAACTTTCTGTGAGGGTGTCGATCGACACCAATGGTTAGTGTCGATCGACACCACTCGGGATCAGAGAACCAGATTTTGATTTAATTGAAATCAAGTCGGTTTGGTCCAACGGTCAAACTAGGTTTCTTTAAGTCTCCTATATATAGGATATATGACACGACTTTGAGATCATTAGAAGTTCCTGGCCGTCACAGAAACGCAGAGAGAACCCTAAGGCGAACCGTTCGCAAGGCACTAGCATCCCTGTCATCCAGTTTGTGTGCGTGTGGACTTCTATAGAGGCGCAGCACTTGAGGCGCTTCCTGATCTCGATTACCTGACATCTTCCGCTGCTTAATCTCCAGGTATACTCGAGATCTGATATAGATTCAATTGACACATGATCCGTGGCTTAGGATTTGTTGTTAGGGCTGTTTTAATATGATTAAAACCTGTACAATTTCCATCAGTGGTATCAAAGACTAGTGTTTTTATTGAATCTGAAGCATGTAGTTGAATTAGTTGAATTCAAGTCGATATATCTGATATATAGGATATATAATTGATATAAACTAGATTTAAGGTTCCGTTCCTCAAACCTAATATTAAGCTTTTGATATCTTCCCAATCTTGTCAACTGTCAAGGCTCGTTTCATTGTGTGATGGGTCTGCCAAAGCAGGGTGTCCGCAATTACACGAGTGAGGCAGGTTGTAATCGTTACTGCGTGACTTAGAAGATTGGTTTGCTTAATTGGTTTATCAAAATAGTTTTGGGCCCAGAGATATAGGATTGGATTCGATATAAGATATCAATCCAAGACCAAGAATTATATATGATATAATTAGCAAAGGGTTGCTTACCTAAATAGCTAAAGTTTGGGCGATGGGCCAAAGCTCACTCAAATTTTTGTGAAATATGGATCTTGGATCGTTATATTCAATTGAGGAAAATTGTTTTGAATATAATGTAAGTTTCTTAATTGTTAAGATTTCTCATTTCTTGAACATAGAAACTAAAACCCGTGTTTTTTGTGTATTTTCAGCTATGTCTACCTCCACTCACTCAAACACATTCTCACTTCGATCCGTCCTTGGGAAGGACAAGTTAAATGGATCGAAATTCCTCGAATGGTATCGGAACTTGAGAATCGTTCTCAAGCAGGAGAAAAAGGAATATGTCCTTGAGAAGGCTCTCCTTGAGAAACCAAAACTCAATGCCGGACACGCTGAGAAGAATGCTTGGGAGAAGCATTCTAATGATGTGATCGATGTGAGTTGTCTCATGCTGGCTACCATGAAGTCGGACTTGCAGAAGCAATACGAGAACGTGGCGTCGCCAATTGAGATGATCACTAGCCTGAAAGGTATGTTTCAGGAGCAAGCATGAACTGAGAGATACCAGACGGTTAAATCTCTCATTGAGTGCAAGCTACCAAAGGATGGTCCAGTTAGCCCACATGTCATCAAGATGATGGGTTATATTGATAACCTGGCAAAACTGGATTGTCCCCTTAGCCAAGAGTTGGCTACGGACATCATTCTGCAGTCATTGCCGTCAAGCTTTGATCAGTTTATCATGAACTATAACATGAACAGCATGACAAAGACTTTGACTGAACTGCATGGCATGCTCAAGACAGTTGAGCCAAACATCAAGAAGGGCACCCCTAATGTACTTTTGTTACAAAGGGGTAAAAGGTTTAAGAAATTCGCTAAGGGCAAAGGAAAGGCTAAGGCAGTCCAGATTGAGAATCAGGATAAGCCCGAGGCTTCTTCCAAGCCCAAACGCGGCCCTACTGATGCTGATAAATGCCATTACTGCAATAAGTCTGGGCATTGGAAGAGAAATTGCAAAGAGTATCTGGGAGAGCTAAAGAACACTAAGAAGACGTTTGAGACGACTTCTCCAGGTATCTATGTTATAGAAGTAAATTTTACTACTTCAGGTTCTAATTCTTGGGTATTGGATACCGGCTGTGGCGCTCATATTTGTACGAATATGCAGGGTCTAAGCAACAGTAGAACACTGGAAAGGGGACAGGTGGACCTGCGCGTTGGGAATGGAGCAAGAGTTGCTGCATTAGCCGTAGGAACTTATCATTTGTCTCTGCCGTCAGGCTTGGTTTTAGAATTAAATAATTGCTACTATGTACCTGCTATAAGTAGAAACATCATTTCTATTTCTGTTTTGGATTTAGAAGATTTTCAGTTTTCGATTAAATACAAGTGTTGTTCTTTTGATCGTAATGAAATGTTTTATGGTAGCTCTCCATTAGAGAATGGGCTTTATATTCTTAACCAATCAATGCCTGTCTATAACATAAGTACCAAACGGTTAAGAAACAAACTCGAACCCCACTTTTCTCTGGCATTGTCGTTTGGGCCACATCAATGAGAAATTGATTCAGAAGCTTCATAATGATTGGCTTTTAGACTCATTTGATTTTGAATCATTTGAGAAGTGTGAATCCTGCTTATTGGGCAAAATGACAAAGGCCCCTTTCAACAAATTTAATGAAAGGGCCGGTGACCTATTGGGCCTTATACATACTGATGTATGTGGTCCAATGAGTGTTAGTGCTAGAGGAAACTTTCAGTACTTCATCACGTTTACTGATGACTTCAGTAGATTTGGTTATGTCTATTTAATGAGACATAAATCAGAATCCTTTGAAAAGTTCAAGGAGTTCCAGAATGAAGTGCAGAACCAACTTGGAAAAAGTATCAAGGCTCTTCGATCAGATCGCGGAGGTGAGTACTTAAGCCAAGAGTTCAGTGATCATCTGAGTAAATGTGGAATTGTTTCGCAACTCACTCCTCCCGGAACACCTCAGTGGAACGGTGTGTCTGAAAGGAGGAATCAAACTTTATTAGATATAGTTTGATCGATGATGAGTCAAGTAGATCTTCCATTATCCTTCTGGGGATACGCTCTAGAGACGTATGCGTTTACGCTAAACAGAGTTCCATCAAAATCAGTTGAAAAAACGCCATATGAGATGTGGACTGGAAAAGTTCCTAATTTATCTTTTCTCATAATTTGGGGTTGTGAAGCTTATGTCAAGCGGTTGATATCTGATAAGCTTGCACCCAAATCTGATAAGTGCTACTTCGTTGGTTATCCTAAGGAAACCAGGACTTACTACTTTTACAACCGATCTGAGAACAAAGTGTTTGTTGCTAAGAACTGTGTTTTTCTTGAGAGAGAATTTCTTTCCAAGAAGAATAGTGGGAGTAAAGTACAACTCGAAGAAATTCAAGAATCACAGGAGCCTGCTCAACCTATCGAGGAAGAGCAGCGGCTGGATCTACAAAGAGTTGTAGAATCCGAGCCTGTGATGCATGAAGTTCGCAGATCCGAAAGGATTCGTCACGAGCCCGAGAGATATGGATTTCTTGTGACTAATTGTCATGATCTCTTGATTATTGACAGTGACGAACCTGCGACTTTCGAAGAAGCAATGATGGGCCCTGACTCCGAAAAATGGCTTAAGGCCGTTGAATCCCAAATGGGTTCCATGTCACAAAACCAAGTATGGACTTTGGGGGATTTATCTGATGGTGTAAAAGCCATTGAGTGTAAATGGGTCTTCAAAAAGAAGATCGATGTGGATGGAAACGTTCAGATTTACAAAGCTAGGTTGGTGGCAAAAGGTTTCAAACAAGTTCAAGGTGTTGACTATGATGAAACCTATTCCCCAGTCGCTATGCTTAAATCTATTCGGATTCTCCTAGCAACAGCCGCTCATCATGATTATGAGATTTGGCAAATGGATGTGAAAACAGCTTTCCTTGACGGGATTCTGGAAGAGGATGTGTACATGACACAACCTCCAGGTTTCATTGATCCTAATGCTGCTGGGAAGGTAAGGAAGCTTCACAAATCCATTTATGGATTGAAGCAGGCATCTCGGAGTTGGAACCTTCGTTTTGATGAAGCAGTTAAAAAGTTTAACTTCATCAGAAACGAAGAGGAACCTTGCGTTTACAAGAAGACTAGTGGGAGCGCAGTTGCGTTTCTCGTACTTTATGTAGACGACATACTTCTCATTGGAGATGATATTCCGTTACTTCAGTCAGTAAAGGACTGGCTAGGAAGTTGTTTCTCGATGAAAGACATGGGCGAAGCCGCCTATATTCTCGGAATAAGGATCTATAGAGATAGATCAAAGAGGCTGATTGGACTATGCCAGGACACTTATATCGATAAGGTTCTACACAAGTTCAACATGCATGATTCCAATAAGGGCCTGCTTCCGATGTCTCATGGCATTACTCTGAGCAAGAAGCAGTGTCCTTCGACACCTGCTGAGCGAGAGCGCATGAATAGGATTCCTTTTGCTTATGCGATAGGATCTATTATGTATGCCATGCTTTATACTCGTCCAGATGTTGCTTGTGCTTTAAGCATGACGAGTCGATACCAATCAGATCCTGTGAGAGTCACTGGACTGCCGTCAAGACAATTCTGAAGTATTTGAGAAATACCAAGGATAAGTTCTTAGTGTACGGAGGAAGTGATGAGCTTGTAGTGAGTGGTTATACGGACGCCAGTTTTCAGACAGATAAAGACGATTTCCGATCTCAGTCTGGTTACATCTTCTGTCTAAATGGAAGTGCAGTTAGTTGGAAGAGTTCCAAGCAGAGCACCGTGGCGGATTCAACAACCGAGGCTGAATACATCGCTGCTTCGGAAGCGGCAAAGTAGGCTGTTTTCATTAGGAAGTTCATTATTGAGCTTGATGTGATTCCTAGCATTTCTGAGTCTGTAGCATTGTTTTGTGACAACAATGGAGCCATAGCTCAGGCTAAGGAGCCCAGATCACACCAGAAATCCAAACACATTGAGAGGAGATATCATCTGATTTGTGATATAATTGAGAGAGGTGATGTCAAGATCAGCAGAGTTCCGACAGACGAGAACGTCGCTGACCCGTTGACTAAGCCACTCCCACGACCGAAGCATGAGAGTCACGCAGCTGTTATAGGCATTAGATTCCTTAAGCAGTAATCTTGTTTTTAGTGGGAGTTATCACATTTATGTTTTGATGTTCATGTAAACATACATCTGGTTATGTTTTATTTAATGAAATTGTTTCAGTATTATTTAATGATGTTATTAAATAATAGTCCAAAAGGTAATTTATGGCATTCTTATATATCATCAAATAAGTGATTTGATCATTAAACTCTATAAGTGATAGATGACATAAATTATTTGTGTCCATAGTCGAGGTTATTAAAATTGGACATTAATAACCGCGTGAGACTAGTATGTGAGGTGAGTGATGACTAAGTTTCATGGAGTCATTAATAGGAGTATTAAAGTCAATCACATAGGTATGTGTTAGAGAACACATGATCGGACATGACCCGCTAATGAGAACTCTACAAGATTGTTATATGAGTGTCATAAGAGTTTCTCATTGCGGCTATAGAGTATAGTCCTTAGACCTGAGTTCATCATGTTTTCTTACATATGAATTGGTATGCTTTGACTTTGTCAAACGTCAGCCGTAACTGATGGCTATAAAGGCATTGATTGGGCATATTATGAAGTATGTAGGGAACAGGGATGGAACAAGATGGAATTTGTCCCTCCCATATAACGGGAGATAAATATCTATGGGCCTATCGAAGATTTGATACTGGAAATGCGTGGCCGCGCTCAAACGGATTGAATGTCAATCGTTTGTCTTTTCAGTATAAATCGGAGTTCGATAAACATGGTTTGGTTGATTAAGGATGACACGATTTCTTGCCTTATGCCAGATCAAGATATAGAGACAAAAGGATTATGGGAATAGTTGATTCCAGTACAAGTGGGAGACTGAAGGGAATGTCCTGAAATCAAACTTGTATTCACTCTAGTAGAGTCGTGATGTCGAGATAAGACAATCATATGATATTGGATGGTTATAATGTTTTGCTAGAAGCCGCTTATAACTTATGAGTTATGAACTCATTACCATTATCATATGATCCTATAGGGTCACACACCTAAGCAAACTGGATAATATAAATTGGGTTTGATCATTATACTAATGATCATGATCAATGTATATAAGATATACGTCGATATCAACTTTCTGTTAGGGTGTCGATCGACACCAATGGTTAGTGTCCATCGACACCACTCGGGATCAGAGAACCGGATTTTGATTTAATAGAAATCAAGTCGGTTTGGTTCATCGGTCAACTAGGTTTCTTTAAGTCTCCTATATATAGGATATAGGGCACGACTTTGAGATCATTAGAAGTTCCTGGCCGTCACAGAAACGCAGAGAGAACCCTAAGGCGAACCGTTCGCAAGGCACTAGCATCCCTGTCGTCCAGTTTGTGTGCGTGTGGACTTCTGTAGAGGCGCAGCACTTGAGGCGCTTCCTGATCTCAATTACCTGACATCTTCCGCTGCTTAATCTCCAGGTATACTCGAGATCTGATATAGATTCAATTGACACATGATCCGTGGCTTAGGATTTGTTGTTAGGGCTGTTTTAATATGATTAAAACCTGTATAATTTCCATCATTCCATTGTAAGCCATGCGCAAGCTCTTCATTAGCTTAGCTTCTTCCTCATCGCTACCTTGCCTTCCAGATTCTGTTTGCCCGTAGGCGTGGTACCGAGGCTGTGTTACATGAAGGTATGCAAGCTTCGAGCTAGTATCATCTTGTAATTTATTGAGTAAATCAACTACGGCTAGCCCGAGGGCTAATGGGTCAGAATCAGTTGCATCGAGGTGGTCTATTGCTGGAGATATCCTCACACCAACTTTACTAGCTCCTATGGCCGAAACCACACCTTTCACGACCTGCAATAGAGCCAATTTTTTCCAACAACACAGCTAATATATATGAATAAGTATTACTTCTAAAAGCAAACTTTGGGAAAATTCTGTTATGATTTACATTGTATATAAATAATTTATTATATTTTATTCCTAAACACATGAAATGTCATTTCAAACTAGATTTTTACGTACTTATAATAGCAAACATAGTGAACAGATGTTAAAATTATGAAAAGACTAAAGACTCTGTTATTTGTGTATGCGTTTACATT